>OX030957.1:11407599-11545099 GCA_943735955.1 Piscicola geometra | reverse complement strand
TAAGCTTATATAATATGAAATATAAAAATTATAATATAAAACAAAAAGTATTACTAAATACAACAAGTTTTATTCTTTTAAGTCAACATGAATAACTGAATTAAACCCAAGTATTTAACACTGGTGTCAAATCATTTAAAAATTTATTTTAAGACTATAAAACGCAATTTTGAAACCAAGTTTTAATCCAAGTCCTAAATCTTTGTTGAAACCAAGTTTGAAAGTAAGTGTCACGTGCGCTTTATTCATGGTGTCTCACAGTAGTTGAAACTGGTGTTAGACCGCTTTGGGACCAGTAAAACCCGAGTTTGAAACTAAGTTTTGATACAAATCTCAAATGCCATCGCAGGAAAGACCAAGGTCTGAGTACATAGCAAAATGCAACACTTACGAAACGAACCCGATCACTGGCGTGCAAGAACCCTACTTCCCGAAGAGAGCCCGAATACCCAGGATCATCTCTGGTCTCGGCGTGGTCATCATGATGGTTGGTGATGATGATGATGATGATGGTGATGGTACCTGTTTTTTAAATATTAATCCTCAACACAAACTCACCGTATTAGTTTTTAGTTAACATAAGCAACTCTCTTGAATATAAACCACCACTCACATCCCACCACCACTAAAACAACACATGCAAAACAAAAAAACCATCCCCTCGTACACACCCAACCCAGATCTGCATCGTGATCATCTTCATAGTAGCGGTAATCATGTACCGAGTGCTCATCACGCTGATTCTCTTTCGCATGCCGAGCGACGACTTCTTCCACCAGCAGGCGAGTCTGGTCGCAGGCGTATCTGCCTCGTTCGTGAACCTCATCATCATCCTCATGCTCAGCAAGGTCTACGAGCGCCTGGCAAAGAAGATCACCCAATGGGGTTAGGGGCTAATCGTTAAAGACGTTTTGATGGATGCGAGAGAAGGTTTTGGTTTAAATGTCATGGTTAAGATTTTCATTAGAGATGCAACTAAGCAATGAATATTAAAATCTACAGTCTCCAGTAATATTAAAAGTATTTTAAAACTTTCGCTATTAGAACGTCGCCATTCGCCTTCTCATCTTTGTTCCTTGTGCTTCTTGCTTCCATAGCCCTGCCATTTAAACCATTGCGTCAATTTCAATCATAATAGTAACAACTATAACAATAGTAACAATAGTAACAACTGTACCAATAGTAACAAGTGTTGTCATGACACCCCGCAGAGATGCACAGGACGCAGACAGAGTTCGAGAACCAGCTGACCTTCAAGGTGTTTGTCTTCCAGTTCGTGAACCTCTACTCGTCCATCTTCTACATCGGCTTCATCAAGGGGAAGTAGGCGGCCATTTAAATGCATTTTAGATTATGTTTATATTAAAATAAATATATTATATGATTCTGTTACTTGGAGTTATTGAAATGCAATATAATTCTTTAAACTAAATTTATCTTTTTCTGATTTTTTGTCCTGCATTAAGTAGTCATGGGAAACATCAAAAGTGAATAAATCAAAAATTATTTGATTCCATTGTGGGAAAATAGAATAGAATTCAATAAAAGAAAACAAATATAACAGCATTATTGTCGCTGGCCGAATTTAAGTGATATTCTGCTGTAACTTTTTGTCTTCCCTAACAACATAAGCAATCAATGCCTTCGACTTAACTTTCAAATAAGTGTACGCTTTCTAGAGTATAACATAAAATTTTATGTTATCGTATAAAAATACTTTTTGGGAAATTGTTTTTTATTAACACATTTTTCCATTCAATAAAAAATTAAAATTTAGTTGTAAAAAACTTTGTCTGAGACATATATCTCAACCAATCAACCAATCAATCACTTAAATAATTTATATAGCGTTTTTTAATGAATCTTCGGCAGATTGATTGGCTACCCTGGCAAGTACCAGACGTTGCTTGGCCTGCGTCTGGAGGAGGTGCGTGCAAACCTCGATCCTTCTGTTTAATTTAACTACTTTATTTTACTTAATCACCATTTATACAATTTTAATAATGATAATATAACTAATATACACTTCCCTATAAATAATGACATTAAATTACATTTCAAGCCGTCAATTATATTTATGCAATCTTTATAAACGTCTTTTCAGTGTCAGAATGGAGACTGTCTGATCGAGCTGGCCCTGAACTTGTGTGTGGTGATGATCGGAAAACAGATCATCAACAACGTCCAGGAGCTCGTCGTGCCGTGAGTGCATGGGGGGGAGGGGTTATATGGGGATGCCGTGAGTGCATGGGGGAGGGGGGGGGGGTATATGGGCATGCCGTGAGTGCATGGGGAGGGGGTATTCATTTAATTAAATCTTTCCGATCCGTGTTAACCACCGATGAATCAGCAAGATAAAAGGCATGGTGCACAAGTGGAAGATTGGCAAAATCATCGAGAAGGAGACGAAGACCCGTTGGGAAGAGGACTACGAACTGATCGCGAATGAGGGACTTTTTGAAGAGTACCTGGAGATGGGTGGGTGGGTGAGTGGGTGGGTGGGTGGGTGGATGGATAGGTGGGTGGATAGGTGGGTGGATAGGTGGGTGGATAGGTGAGTGGATAGGTGGGTAGATAGATGGGTGGTTAGGTGGAGATGGGTGTTTAGGTGGAGATGGGTGGTTAGGTGAAGATGGGTGGTTAGGTGGAGATGGGTGGGTGAAGATGGGTAGGTGGGTGAAGATGGGTGGGTGAGTGGGAGGGTGGATGAGTGGGAGGGTAGATGGGTGGGTGGATGGGTTGGTGGGTGGATGGGTGAGTGGGAGGATGGATGGGTGGGTGGATGTGTTGGTGGATGGGTGAGTGGGAGGGTGGATGGGTGAATGGGTGGGTGGGTGGATAGATGGGTGCGCAGGGGATTGGAGCGTCGGCTTTCAAGTCATCTGAATTAGCTTCTTATATGGTAGTTTTGTTCTTTGTATCCACTAAAATCTGCTATATTAAGGTTTAAAAATTGTTTAACATATTTTTTCTTCAATAAAATTCAAGTCCGTAAACATCCTAAAAACACCCCACCAGTCATGCAGTTCGGTTTCATCACCATCTTCGTGGCTGCCTTCCCGCTGGCGCCCTTGTTCGCTCTTCTGAACAACTGGATAGAGATCCGACTGGACGCGCACAAGTTCGTGTGCGAGACCAGGAGGCCCGTGCCAGACAGGTGCCAGGACATCGGGGTGTGGTTCCAAATCCTGGACGCTCTTGCTCAGTTGGCCGTCGTCAGCAATGTTTGTGGGGAAGAAACTTTTGGAAAGAAACGATTTCTTTTTTCAATTAATCTTTTTTTAAATTCAATTATTGTTGAATCTTTAAAGAATGTATTAGTTATTTTTGCTTCAATAAAATCGTATAAAATTAAGTCCGTTTTTAACTTTTTTGATCTTGCCAAAATATTAAATTGAAGTTTTATTGAAATTAAAACTATTTTTGAACTTTTAAATTTTACTTTCTGAAGCTTCGACAGTTCTTAAATTATTTGTTAGATATAAATCTTGAGAAAATGCTCAGCCTTTCCACACCAGGCATTCCTGATCGCTTTCACTTCGGAGTTCCTGCCCAGACTGATGTACTCCTTGTTCTACGAGCCTGACCTCAAAGGTTCCCATGACTACCACCTCGTCTGCTTGAAGTCGATGAAAAGCGCTATACAAACTAATTTGATTGTTTGAATTGTTGATTTCCCTCGCTATAAAACACTTAAATATAAATTATTTATTTAAAATTATGCAAACTACAAGCGAGTTATTCCATCGCATCAACCAATAAAAAGTATTTATTTAGCGCTTTGATCATATAAAACATTTTAACAATTAAGTTTAAAAACGCATTTTTACAATAGCTTAGTACCTGGTCATCATCATCATCATCATCACCACCACCATCATCATCACCATCATCATCATCCTCACCCCCACAATCTTCATCATCACCATCATTGACCTTCACCTTCACCTTGCAGGCTACGTCAACTTCACTCTGGCATGGGCTCCCAACGGCACAATGGACAAGCCTTGCCGGTGACTGCATTTCCACAGTTTATAGTTTTTAGGCGAAAAACGTTTTGTTGATGTTATTAATGAGTTTTAAAAAAATTAAGTCCGTTTTTAACTTTTTAAACTTTAGAAAATCTGTATATGACTATAAAGCTGCACCAACTAACTACTATTTCCATTCAGCCTAGTCCCTTAGCTCCCTTTCCCTCTAAACGCTCTCGCTATGGCAAAAACAAAAACACCATCACGGCTTTCGTATTGATCTCAAACCTCTGCTTTTACTAGTCGACTAAATTCTGAATCGTTTCCTTCCACTCTCAACCCTCTAACTAAGAGAAAATCAAAAACACCATCACGCCTTCCCCACACTCCAAACCTTCTCAGCATCATCGCAACATCGCCACAGGTACCGAGACTACCGGAACGCCGAGGGGGAGCCGACGTCCTTCTACTGGAGACTGATGGTGTGCAGACTGGCCTTCATCATCGTCTTCGAGGTGCTGATTGCGTGCAAATTGTTTTCTGTCTTTTTGAGGCTTTTATCTGTTTTTAAGTGTGAAAATAACTTTTGAGTTATAACCTCTGAAGTGTGATTCACTATATTTTCTTTTAAAAAGATTTAATTTATTCTAGTTTTTAATTTAATTTTTAAAATATCTAATTTAATTTAATTTTTTTATAAACCTCTATTTCTCAAAATTATTTTCATTTATTCATCTATCCATACATCCATCCATCTATCCATCCATCCATGCATCCATCCATTCACCCATCCATGCATCCATGTATCCATTAAATCATTCATCCATTCACTCACCCACCCATTCACCCATCCATCCATTCACCCATCCGTCCATTCACCTATCCATCCATTCACCCATCCATCCATTCACCCATGCATCCATTCACCCATTCATCCATGCATTCACCCATCCATCCACCCATTCATCCACCCATGCATCCATTCACCCATGCATTCACCCATCCATGCATTCACCCATGCATGCATTCACCCATGCATGCATTCACCCATGCATGCATTCACCCATGCATTCACCCATCCATGCATTCACCCATGCATGCATTCACCCATGCTTCCATTCACCCATGCATCCATGCATTCACCCATGCATCCATGCATTCACCCATGCATCCATGCATCCACCCATGCATCCACCCATTCATCCACCCATCCACTCATGCATCCATCACAGCACTTGGTGTTCGGCATATGCAAGGCGATTGACATAGCAGTGCCTGACATCCCCGAATCACTGGACGTGAAGATAAGACGGGAGCACTTCCTGGCGAAGCAGGCCTTGGCCGAAGTCAAAACGGTGTGTGTCAGTGTCGCCGAGTGAAATGGGCCGTGGAAAACCTAAATCTTCGAATATTTTTTTAACATCTTTTCTTTAATTTCTAAAAATAGAGATATTATTTCAACGAATTCTTTTTTCCTGCCATAAAAATTTAAGTTTTTAAATAGGTGGTTAAACAAATTATGTTAGATATAAGGGCCAAAAAACAATTATATGAAAAAAGTATTGTGTCCCAACATTATAAATGTCCGAAGGTTTTGGTATTTCAAAATATATTTTTTTTAGTGGGTTGAGCAAAATGTGCATTGTTCGGTTTATAAATTATTAAATTTCAGATTTGTTTATTTTGTCTTCCGTTTTGTACAGTTGTTTGAAACATGAATGCCAACACCTGCAGGACCTGGAAGAGTACCAGGCTGACGAAGAGGCCGAAAAATAAAAACCTGCAAAAATGAAAAAATTATAAAGATTATAACAATTATAAAGATTATAAAAATTATAAAGATTATAAAAATTATAAAGATTATAAAAATTATAAAGATTATAAAAATTATAAAGATTATAAAGATTATAATGATTATAAAGATTATAAAGATTATAAAGATTATAAAAATGATAAAGATTATAAAAATTATAAAGATTATAAAGATTACTATTGGAATAACTTCAAAGACTACTCTAGCATCAACCACGAAATGTAACATTAAACTAAATGGTTAGTTGTGCTAGTAAATAGTTTTTAGTCGTAAAGTTAAACATTTATTTTAAGCATTTAACCGTGAAAAAGCATTTGAATTATTTAAAACATTGCTGACCAACCAACCAATCATCCAACCAATGTAACCAATCAACCAACCAACCAGTGTAACCAATCAACCAACCAACCAGTGTAACCAATCAACCAACCAATCAGTGTAACCAATCAACCAGTGTAACCAATCAACCAACCAACCCGTGTAACCAATCATCCACAACCATCTTCCCAAGGCATTTATTTAAAATCGCTTTTTACCTTGTTTTCAGACCTTTTTTTCACATTCCATTGCATTCTTTCCTTTGCATTCATCATACGTTCAACCTTTTGGAATCTACATATTCTCTTGAGTATAAAACATCAACTACTAAATATAGTAACTATAAAAATAATATATAAATAAACAATAATAATAATAATAATAGAATGATAATGATAATAGGCATAGTAAATATAAAAGAATAGATGCATATGCTGCAACGATTCTACAAATGAGCGCACTTGAACAAACAAATTTGCATTTTCTCAGAATTTTTGGAATGAACTTTATTCTATTTATTCATCGATCTGTGACTGAATAACTAATGTTAAGTTACTAAACCACTGTCTAGATACGCATATAATATTCACTGAATATATTAGACTATATTAGACTTTTAGACAATTTGGATGATATTTATTGATTTAAAATATTATTTGGATTGAAAATAATTTGTTTAGAAAAATAATTTATTAAGAACTCATAACTATATCTTTTTTGAAGCTACGAACGATCTTCAAAACACATAATACAATTGTATAATAATTTGATAATTCCATAAAAGAATGATAGTTCCAGCATGAAATCTATAATGGCTTCGCTCAATACAGTGAAACATACATTTATAAAATGTGTCATGTCAGATGGATGCCAAGAGGGGAATCCAAAGGTGTTGTTGGTGTGCGACAATTATTGACATTTCAATACTTTCTTATTCATTGTCATTTTTGAATGATTTTACAATAATAAATGATAAAATAATGGCTATTGATAATGATTTTTATTATTACGCATTACTAGGACATCGGTTGTACTTGAACCTAGGACCCTTAACCCTTGGTCAAGCCGAAAGTCGTTACAAACTCGATTAACCATTCATCCTAATAACGCCCTTTCACCATATTTATACTGAATATACCTAATTGTTGAGGAATATTGCTGTGCCATTCAACTTTGGTCCGTTAAAAGTCCGCATTGAATGGATACTTGGGAACCTTGGTCCATTCGGCTTTGCTGTAGCGCGTATTTCATTGAGATTAAACAACCAAAATAAAATACTATAAATATTATGATTATTTAAAGTTAATAATGTAAAAAAATATTTATTATTATAAAACTTTAAATATTCATATTAAAACTTGAAATAAATATTTTTTTAAAACTAGCCCAGGATGAAAGTCTGTGAGGTTGCAGTATCTGACGCCACTGTCCAGAACACTGAGTTCTTTCAGGTCCCTTTCGTCCAGCTCAAAGTCGCTTAACTTCGTGATTATGCAAATAAGGTGTACATTTGTCATGCAAATTAAGTGGAATTTATTATTCAAACTATCCACTTGACTATGCATATTCTCATCAAAAATCTGAATAAATTAACTTAAATCTATCAGCACCAACAATGCAACCTATCCTACAGACATTACTGTAAAAAATTTGAAGAAAAAAAAAAAACACACACACACACACACACACACACACACACACACACACACACACACACACACACACACACACACACACACACACACACACACACACACACACACACACACACACACACACACACAAACACACACACACACACACAAAAACACACACACACCCCCCTTACTTCAAAGTTCTCCCTCATCCTCTGGGCATTTGAGCTTTTGGGGATGGGCACGACTCCTTGCTGCAGCAGCCACTTGAGGCAAACCTGCGCTGGCGTCCTGTCCTTCCTGCCAGCCACCCTGGCAAGCACCGGGTCTTCGAGCAGTATGCCTTGATCTTTCTTCGTGCCGTCTAGTGTGATGCTCCTACTGCAAAGGTGTTTTCTTTTTCCAATCGGAGTATGTTTCGTTTGATGGGTGGAAAGAAATGACGTTTTTCTAAGTTTCAAGCCAGTCATCCTCCACCTCTTCTTGCCACTCCCAACTTCTTTACCTCTTTCACTCATCAGCCCTTCTCAACACTTCTTCCTCACCTCTTCTCACTCCCTCTTTCACTCTTCCTTCCACCTCCCTTACTCACCCCTCTCTCCCCTTCCACCTCACATCCTCATCCCTCTCTCCCCTTTCCTTCCCCTCCCCTTCCCTCCTTCACCCTCCCTCCCCTTCCTCCTTCACCCTCTTTCCCCCTTCCCTCCCCTCCTCACCCTCCTTCCCCCTCCCCTCCTCTCCTCACCCGTAAGGAGCTCCCAAAGGACAATACGCAGTCAGCACGATAGAGTGTTGCCTGCAGAAGTCTGCCAGTCTGCGCTGCTGCAGATAAACGTGCATTTCGACCTGCACATCAGAGAACTTGCATCTAGAATGACCTCTTGCATTCATTAAAAAGCCCCATATAATATATTTGATTGATTGATTGATTGATTGATTGATTGATTGATTGATTGATTGATTGATTGATTGATTGATTGATTGATTGATTGATTGATTGATTGATTGATTGATTGATTGATTGATTGACTGATTAATTAATTGATTGACAATGTAAAGTCTTGACATAGTACTGAATAGATCTTACTTATAAAACTAATACTTTCAACTTTTTAATCGATGGTTAATCATTTCTTGAAAGAATATACAAATCATTCTGCTAAAGATGCAACTTGCAGAACAGATGGTCTTATCTTGCAGTGCTCCAGAACTTCTGTGATCTGGATGCTGGGGTGATAATGAGGATAAGAAGAGAGTATTTTAAACATTTGAGTTGTAAACATATATTGCAACTTTGGTTGGTTCAATTTGATCTCAATGATGAATCTATTTGCAAGTCTTGGCGTCAATGGCAAGAGAGCAAGATTTCTGACCTGTTGAAATTAGACAGGCCAATACTTCTTACTAGACCTTCCTCCACACACTTTTCTAGCGCCTACAATAAATAACGAAAACATTTCAAACATTACAATTTTTTTATGAAAAAAGTATTGAAATTTTTTTAGGGACTCCAGGCCTCTGAACCCACCTTCCACGTTTCCAAGTAGGAAACATCTTCAAAAAGAGCATTTCCTTCCTTGTCCACTGGAAAGTATTCATCTCCTGACTGGAGGTTTATTCAAGATTTACAAGTCATTTTATGATTTTTTTTAATGCAAAATATTCTAAAAGACATATAAGAAAGCAAATCTCAGATTGGAATAATATTTTGTGAGTTCATTTCAACAATGACCAAGTGATTAAAAAAAGTGCCGACCTTGAAAGACACCGGCCAGTGAATGAGGTAAAGGTCCAAGTAAGAGAGTTGAAGCTTTCTCAAACTCTTCTTCAATGCTGGCTTCACATCTTCTTGCTTGTGTTTTGTACTCCAAAGCTTTGAGGTTTGAATACATGTTTAAGATTATATTTTAAATTCAAAAATAGTAAATTGACGATTCATTTTAAATTAATAATTTATCTTTTTGCAAACAACCTTGCTGACGACGAAGACTTCCTGCCTGGTCACCAGCTTCTCTTCAAATGCCTCTTTCAGCGCCTCGCCTATTCCTTCTTCTGTGCGGTAGTTGGCAGCTGTGTCGAAATGCCTGTAGCCAACTTGCAAGGCAGTCTTTATGGTTGGCTTCACTTGATCTAAGTCTCGCTAAAAACAAATTATTAATCATTAACTAAAAATTAACGTTAAATGTAGGTACAGTAAAATTCACTGTACCTACAATTCAACGTGATTTTCATTAGGTACAGTGAAGGTAAGGGTTTTCTATGTTTATAACCGCAAATATGCAACAGCTTCCCTGGCCTAGCGCTTGCACTTTAGACTCCGGATCGCTACGCTCTGGGTTCAATTCCCGGTAATAATATTTTGTAAAAAAAATATTTATAACATTTAAATATTTTTTAAGAGATTTAATTCATGTTTAAAAAAAAATTAAACTCGTTTTTTAAATTATTTATTTCTTTTTATAATTAAACAAAGTAAACGATTTAATTCATGTTTAAAAAAATTTAACTCGTTTTTTAATTTATTTATTTATATGATTAAACACTTTTCATACTTTTTAAAAATATTTCTTATTTCACTGTACCTACCGAAAAAGGCGTTTAAAGTTGCGTGAATGTTCACTGTACCTACCGTCTTGCCGCCTATTTCGGTAGGTACAGTGAACATTCAGGTAAACGGATAAAAGGTCTTCCGGATGAAAAGTCTTCGGATAAAAAGTCTTCCGGATAAAAAGTCTTCCGGATAAAAAGTCTTCCGGATAAAAAGTCATCATCATCATCCCCACCACAATCATCATCACCACCACCACCACCAGTTATCATCATCATCGTCATCATAATGTGTGTGTGTGTGTGTGTGTGTGCGTGTGTGTGTGATTGTGTGTGTGTGTGTGTGTGCATGTGTGTGTTTGTGTGTGTGTGCGATGATGATGACTTTTTATCCGGAGGACTTTTTATCCGGAAGACTTTTTATCCAGAAGACCTTTTATCCGTTTACCTGAATGTTCACTGTACCTACCGAAATAGGCGGCAAGACGGTAGGTACAGTGAACATTCAAGCAACTTTTTCAATTTTTCTTACGTACAGTGATAATTATTTAATGTTTGAATTATTTAAATAAATTATTTTTATTTATAATTTGAATTTATTTCTATGCTTTAAAGATAAAATTTTAAAAAAATTTTTAGTATGAAAAGTATTTAATTATTTAAATAAATAAATAACATATTTCAATGCTTAAAATATAAATGAAAAAATATGTTCAATATTTAAAAAATATTTCTCAAAAAAATGAATTTAATAAACAAACAAACAAAAATGTATTGAAAAACTCATGACCGGGAATTGAACCTAAGCGCATTGAAAAGCCATACCTTCACTGTACCTAATTTAAAATCACGTAAAATTTTAGGTACAGTGATTTTCACTGTACCTACCGTCTTGCAAAAATTAATGTTTAGAAATACGTCAATCAAATGCATGACATACCGTATAAGTTCCTAATCCAGGTGTAGGAAAGTCATAAGCATTGTTCAATTTCACAAACGACATAATACTGCTGAATTTTAATAACTAAAACTAGGGAATTTATAAAATCGGCAGCTTCTTTAAATGGAAAGGTATTCAAAGTTTTAAAAGTAAATTTAAGGACAAGTCACAAAAATTAATATTATAATTTAAAACTTTATTCGACTAAAACATTAAGCACTTTTTAAAAATAGCTAGCGGAGAATCTCCAACAGTGTTTCAAAGTTTTTTTTTCGCCACGGCTTCTAGTCACTTCTTAGTACGCTCTAGAGACCGTTTCTTAATCACCATTCCGAAATTGTCTCCCCACATCTCCCTGAACGGGTTCTTGCTTTTTAAAAGTGCATCAACATCATACTTCACCTCCCTCACACTCCTCTTACCGATCTCCACATCGCCATTTTTACTTTTCCCTTCTTCAGTCACAACGTCTTTTGCTACAAAAGATTGTTTCTCTGGGAAAGACTCCTCGTCATCCTCCCCTTTATCACCACTGCTATTCCATGCACCCTCTTCCTCTCCTTCCTCAGCAAGCAACCCCTCTACACCAACTAACCCCTCTCCCTTCTCAACATTACCACTACCACCACTTCTTCCACCACCATCACAAGACCTATCACACACATCCTTAGCATCGGCCTTCAAGTCACACAGGCCAACGTCGCAAGAGACGTGCACACGATCACGTGCATCGACCTTCGGCAGACGGATCGAGAAGCCCCATGTGAGCGCATCAAAGTTGTACAACTCCATGTTCAAGAGGTCTGTCACTGGGCACCTGCGTGCAGATAGTGGTGGTCATGGTGGTGCAAGCAGTGGTGTGTATTTATTATTTATTTTTTTATATTTATTTATTATTTTTATCTTAATTTTCATGAAGTTGTAGGAGTGCTTGAAACTTTAGATTCATTAATCCATTTTAATAATTTAAAAACACTTTTAAATAGAGGTCGGACCGGGTACCCGATCTGACCGGGTACCCGCGGAAACGGGAATGAAAATCAATGTCGGGACGGGAAAAGTCGGGAACCGGGAATAGGTTTTCGGGACGGGAACGGGAATCAACATTCAAATCGGGAACGGGAAAAGACGGGAACGGGAATCAACTTTCAAATCGGAAACGGGAAAAACGGGAATAACAGTTATTGGGATTAGATTCTTTAACAATGATTTTTCAGCAAACTTCTAATTATGGAAATCTTTATTTCATCGATAATCCGTACTTAAAATAAGTATTAAATGCAATATAAATGTATAACGAAGCCACCATTGCCAATGTCGAAATCTCCAACACCTATCACATACATCCTTAGCATCGACCTTCAAGTCACACAGGTCAACGTCGCAAGAGACGTGCACACGATCACGTGCATCGACATTTGAAGTTGTTATGAGTCCAAAGATTAGGGAGATTAGAACAAATGCGTGATGATGAAAACTTTTCAGATGAAATCAAAATGGTAAGTTAGATTATTTTAATTTTATAAATTAATATTTTGAATTTGAATGATTAATTTCCAGTTGATTGCTCAGTTGATCATTTCGACAAAAGAGAAGATGCCATTGATCTTATTCATATGACAGCATGTCTGTTGCATCCCCAGTATGAAAGAATAATAGGAAAAAAGTTTGGGATAGAAGAGAAATAAATACCAAAACTTTCATTAGAGAAAATTTAATTCTATTTTGTACAGCCAGACCAAGCTGCAGTGCCGTTGAGAAAAAAAACAAATGATGGTTATTTAGACCTATTATGTTTGTTTTTATAACTTAAAAATTATAATAAAATTATTCTGCTATCAAATTATACGAATGATTTTATATTTGCAGTTGTGGAGAATAGGAATGTTGTTAAAAAACATATTTCTAACATTATTGAAGAATTAATAATAATAAACGAAGAAAAAAATTCAGAAGAGGATGAATTGTACAAATATTCACAATTACGTCCCAAAAAAATTGAAAATTATAAAGATGTTTTATTTTATTGGAATAAAATGAACAATTTTAAAATACTACAAGAAGTAGCCAAAATTTTGTTTAGTATATCAGCAAGTTATATTCGCTGTGAACGGAATTTTTCAATATGTGGTCGTTTAACTTCAGACCCAAAATCATCTCATTTGAAAGCTGAAACTCTTAACGGTTTAACCCGTGTGAAAAGCAATAAAGACTTGATTGAATTACTCAAAAAAAATGAATAACTTCAATACTTTCATTTCAATAAATATTTGAAATTTAAATCGTGTTTTTTTTATTTTATTAAAAGAAATATTCTCTGACTTTCAAATAATAAATTTTAAGAAATGTTAGAACTAGCAAGTTTGGACCAGTGAAAACGGCAGCGAAAATGAATAAAAAACAAAAAGCTTTCGGGAATGGGTCGGGACGGGAAAAAAATTTCGGGAACGTGACGGGACGGGAATCAAAATTCTGATGTCCCATCGGTAACGGGACGGGACGGAAAGACAAATTTCGGGAACGGGACGGGACCGGGAATGAAAAATCCTTATGTCTGACCTCTACTTTTAAACGATTAAAATTGATTTTTAAAATTACATTTCATTCACAGATCATTCCTCAACTCTACTCAACACGTACTTATTCTCGAAAAACTTGTATTTGTAGGTGACGAAATCGTCATCATAACTGCCCACTCCACCTCCCTCAAGCGGGAACACAGACGAATTGGCGCGCAAGTCTCCAAACCTCCCTCTTCCATCACTTGCAATGTTACCCTTGCCACCTCCTCCATCTTCACTTCCGTTGCTATGGAAAGAATGATTGTCTTCGTCGTCTACAATGGCGCCATTATGGTTGTTGTTGGAGTTGAGGTCAGGTCCACCTCCTTGTTGCTCGACCTTGGCGTGGTTCTTTGTGACGACAAGCAGTGTGCAGCTGTGAGCCACCAGGTACGAGTGCTCGTGCCACACATCCGCCTTCACCTTTATGAATATTCACCACCCCATTAATAGACATTAATCCCTCATCTATTCATATTAATCCACCAAACCTCAAATATACACACTTTCCACTCGAATTTACGACACAATCGAACCTTGCAATAGATGTTAGAATCAGTCTTCGGCTTGGAGGGAGGAGGAGTGGTGGTGGTTTGTTTGGTGTTGCTCCATGAGGGCGTGGTGGTATGCGGCGAAGTGGGATCGAAACGAACCGACTCGAAGCCGGCTTGACTGCAGGAAAGGTCGATTGACGCTTCAACGGTGTCGACCAGCACATCAGGGGTCACTGTCGATGGATTTTCTACATCCATCGGGACGATTAGGTTCGTCTCCACTGACTGTCGGTGAAACAATTTAACTACTTTGTGATTTAAAAATTTTTTAAAGTATAAATGTATCGATAGAGTTGTTCATACGGCCTTAAAAACAAGGAAATCATTCATTCCCCCACCAATCTCCTGTTAACCCGCATTTCCTTATAACCCCCTCCCTCTGTTTAAAACGACCCATACACGAACCCTAACCCTCCCCTTCCCCTACTTTGCGAGTGTCCAGCACACAACAGCCCTTGTGCGAGGGCGAGTGGTGGAAGAAGTAGGGGTGGTTCCGAGTGTGGAACTGAACCTTGAAACACGTCTCGAAGTTGCCTTTCATCTGCCAGGGGCGATTATGGGTCATTACGGACCTAAAAAAGTCAAAACGGACTCAACGGCCTCACAAACACTGACACAACACAACACATACGTGGTTCTGTTCGAAAGGGACACACTTTCTGAGATCAATACTGTAACAAAAGCCCTTCAGCGGGTCGAAGGCGAGTGCTTGCGCATGCGTGCAGTGGGGCAGGAGTTGCGCGAACGAGGAAGAGGCTTCGAAAGGCGATGATGGCTGGATGCAGAGCAGCATGTGGTCTTCTTGGCATTCTATCGAAGTTACCATGTCGTCTGTGTGTGTGTGTGTGTGTGTGTGTGTGTGTGTGTGTGTGTGTGTGTGTGTGTGTGTGTGTGTGTGTGTGTGTGTGTGTGTGTGTGTGTGTGTGTGTGTGTGTGTGAGCACGCGTATGTAATATTGCGCTTTAATAATAATAATAATAATGACGAGCCTTATTATAGTGGCGTATAACCCGAACGGGCTTCCAGGCCACTTAGGCTGCATATTTTCATTTGCGCCTTTAGGTTACTAGGGCATTGGCTGCACTTGAACCTAGGACCTTTCATTATTGGTCAAGCCGAGAGTCGTTGCCGACTCAGCTACCCGTTCACCCAGTGTCAAGTGAGGCAACATTCAATCAGTCGATAACTGTGGACATTCCGGAATCAAAACTGACCGAACAAATCGCCCTAAAAGTGGAGGAAAAGCAAACTCGCCAGTGAAGTTAGACGGTGACGAGGTGTCTTCACAGCGGACGAGAGCCAGTTCATTCTTGACGTTGCATTTGGAGGGTTTGTTGACTGTGGTGGGGCAGTCGAAGAGATTGTTGTAGAGGTCACTGTCGTTCTGGCTGCACTGGACGCTGTCGATGATGATTGAGCGGTTGTAGGCGGAAAGTACCCGGTTGGAAGAGGCCTTCTGGTGGTTGAGCAGCATCGCCTTGAACGAGCCTGCTTCCCTGTCCAGGGGGGGAGGGTGTTCATCTTCGAGTTCTTCGATGAGTCGTCTTAATGAGACAAACTAAAATGTTGAAAAACTAGCTATGTTGAGGAGAGATCTTACCCAGTGTATCCGAGACACCTGCAGAGAACAGCAGCGTCAATGTCTTCCCAAGAGTCGTCACACACCGCCCCCCACACCCCATCCTCCCCCTTCACCTCCACCACTCCCACACCCTTTATCTTCTCGTCTATCGCCACAATACGGTGTCTGCTTTTGTCGCATTTGTCTGCATAGTAGTCAATTGGTGTGCTGTGATTTTGGCGCACTGGACATTTTCGAATAATATTTCATTGTAATTTGGGTACATCCCTAAAAAGGATTATCAACCCCAGAGTCATTTAAGGGTTAATCTCTAAATTCTAGGGTATTATTAACTTCTAGGAAATAATTAATTACTAGGAGATCATTAACTCCTAGGATATAATTAATTCCTAGGGTATAACTTAATTTTCGAGTAATAACGAAGAAAAAATGACAAAACTTCATGAGAATGAGAACGGAAAAATTATAAAAGATAAACGACTGGAAGCAAGGCAAGAGCAGCCGACGTCTTCTGTGTGGTTGCAGTTGACCTCCCCCCAGTTTGAGTGGGTACACTCTGCCAATGAGTGCTCGTGAGAAATGCAATTCACGTCGTCCAACCACACCATGCCCCCTGAGCCTGCCTGGTACAGGTCTGTTGCCGGATTGTTTGGTACAGTGGGTACTTGGAAACTCGTGTATAAGACGCACCCAGTGTTGGATGTGAGTTGTAAACTGTATGTTTTTCGGTAATTTCTTGTTTTTGCGTTGTTTTTTTTCTAAAATTTCAAATTTAAAAATCACTTTTCGAGTCGTAGATACAATCCCTGTGGGCCTCATCATGAGTCAGACACATTCCATTCCTTCGTGGTTAAAAAGCGTATTTAATTTGTTAAATTAAAAAGATTTTGCGAAATACCTAAAAAAGCTTATATCTTGAATAATTGCTAACAAAAATATTTATTTATATATTATTTAATTATTCTATATTTGGACTGACAGATATCCGAGTTGTTTGCAAATGAGGGTGCAAGTAGCATTCGTGAAACCGTCATCACACACAGTGCCCCATGTGCCATTGTGGAACACTTCCACTCTTCCTGTAACTGAGCTTTTCCCCACTAATCGAACGGGATAGCTTGCCTCATTGTTAGTAGAATCCACTGGAAATTTGTTATTCGACTTTTCAATTGATGGCCGATTCAAACAGACATTTAAATCTTTTAAAAGTCATTAAGTAGCTAGTGTAAATGCTCTGATTAAGAAGAAAAATAAACTTAGTAACTTCATATTATACATTTCTAAATGTGTATGAAATGATATCAAACATTGCTAAGAAAAGTCAAAGCTTGAATATTAATACAGAAGTGTATGAAAAGTAACTCTATTTTTAATTATCAAATATTATTTATGAAAATCAAATTTTAACTACTTACTGTAACCAAAAGACACTTGAGAGATTAAAAACACAGTAATTGTGGCGATTACAGACATTTCTGACATTTAATTTTGCAGCTGAATAAACCGGAAATAGTATCTACTTAAAAAGAACGCATAGTTTATTTTATCTAATTTTTTTAATCTAAAACCTTGACAATAAAATTTTTAGATAAAAAAATTAGTTAAAAAAATAAATTTCACAAATTTACATGTTTGAGCTTTACTTTGTTGGCATGGCAACCTAGGTAAAAATGCCATCTTGGAAATTTCCAAATAATTTAATTTATAAGTATGCTTTATGCCATTGTTAAAGAATGCAGAGTATTGGTGAATCTAAATTTCTCATTTTCAATCCTAGAACACTTTCAAATTATTATAAACATTTTTTTGAAAATATTTGAAATGAGTTAAATAACCAATAATTTGATTAATAATTTTATATTTTCTTGAAATTTTCCAGATAGTATTATTCCCACAGTAAGAATAATGATGAAATGATAAATTCTTGTAAAATGATTTTTTCGTTTCAATAAATAAGTTGAATGCATATAGATTTATTTGTATGATGTAGTTTTTTCTAAAATAAAAGAACTTTTCTATATTCTATGAAAAACTTCATTGAATATTTCTATTTCTGATATTTCATTTTATTTCAGAAATCTCTACTTTCATATGAGTTGGAAGCCTACTTCAACAGATGCTTCTTGCCTATATTTTTTTCTATTGAGTTTGGAGCTTTGATTTGGAAAAGTGATTTATTTTCACATTAAATAATAAATTATTTAAACTGAAAAAATTTAAAATATCAAAAAATATATCTTACACATTCATTTGAAAAAATCATTGATTAGACTATGAAAAACATATCAAGCTAATTCATGAATGACTCAATTCTGCGAGGCCAACGACTTCCTTACGGCAATGGCACTCTCACGTCCGAAGCAGTCCTTCTGGCCGTCTGCCTCCCGATCAATCTTCTTCACCTTCACTCCGGTTCGCATCTCTAATTAAACGTTAATATAAATTAAATAAATTCTATTTTGTTTTCATTCTTCGACAATTCACAACTCCGCCCAGGAATTCAAGGAAACCGCCACGAAAAAGTGAAGTTACTTTTGAAGTCGTTGAGTCTCAGCCTGCCTGTAGTGGGATTGAGTGTGTACCTGCTGTTGTGGCAGAGGTACGTGCTGTGGCTTGAAGTGGTCAATGTGGCGGTGGCTTTGACGTTCGCAGCTGCTCATTTGGTTCTCTCGGCTGTGTCTACTTTCGTTTTCCTGCGGTCTGCTTCGACTGCTAAGAAGGTCCTCTGACCACGATGGTTTTCTATTATGATTACGCGGGAATTATGTTCTTCGGAGCATTAATAAATGCCATTTAATTGAAAAGTTATCTAAGAATCCGAAGACACAAATATGTAAAACAATTCTTTATTTGTGTTTTGTTCATTTATACGTGGGTCTTGTTGAGTCGAATGGAAAGACCTCAACTCTTACCAACTATTTAATGTGAATTAATGAGTCAACATGTAATATATTAAACAAATTAATTGTAAATCATATATACAGTTTATTTGGGTTATATTATATAATTATATTGTATATTATTTATAAACTAATTGTATTTTAACAAGTTTTGCTAACATTAAAAAATTCCAAAAATACTGGTAAAGGAAATGAAAACGGTAGGGAAAAGCTGAAAATTTATCGAAATAACAAATAAAATGGGAAAAATCTCCAAACTAGAACTCTAGACGGGAGACATGATAAAACACCAATATAGGAACACATAAAACAAGCATTCGTAAACAAATATACTTTTGTGTCAAGAATACATCTATTTACGTCGTAAATTTTACGAATATGTGATGTTATGGTGTTTGTCATTACAATGGCAAAAAGCGAAGCCTTTTGCTTACAAGAAGTTTGATAAATTCTATTTTTGATGAATTTTTTAAAGAGATCATATTTAAGCGATAATCACTTGCTAAACTATGCCCCCAAATAGATAAAGGTTTTTATTTCAATATTAACAAACAAAAATATTTGTGGGAAAATGTCCAAGTAATGTTCCAATTTGTTTGTAAGGCCCCATTTAAAATCTACCGATGAATATCTCTAGTGAAGAATGATTCGATATAAATATAGGTGTATAAAAAATATTAATATATTAAGTATAAAAATATTAAATATACTTAACATTAATATAAAAAACAAATATTTATCTATGCATATTTTACATATGTGTAAAAATACTGCAAAAAGCGTCAATAAATTATGCTTGCTATCGTTTGATGACAACCACTTATTGATCTCAATTATATATGTATTCAATTATAATTATGTTAATTAACTAATTAGGCTATAAAATAGAGTTTAATTACCTAATTAACAGTTATGTTTGAAAATCAGTAACCCTCGTGTTTTCAGCCATTATATGCTCCCACTTTCAAGAAAGTAGACTGAATATATAAAAATATGAAGCTACTACTTTATGTTAAATTTAATCTTTTTTATATTTGAATTATTTTAGAAAATTTAGTCTTTATATTTGAATATTATTTTTAAAAAAGTAAAGCTATTTTTGAATCAAATTATTTTCATAAAATTCTCCTACCTATCTCAGTGTTATATCGTTTGTTTCTTGTGCTCCTTGCTTTCACGAGGTGCTTCCACAGTCATCTCCTCGCTAGCTGCTAGGCGATGGTAGGAATCGAACTCACGACGTTCGGAGTGACGATTACAGCATCGCCATTGAATGTATTAAGAAATAATATCCATTAAATATCTATGCTCATAACCATATTAACCTTTATCTAGCGTTAATCTAGAATAATAACATTTGAAAAGTAATATAAAAATATGTTTCTCGACAAGATGCCTAGGAAAATGTGGGAAAACACAAATTAGGGTAGCAACGAGTCAAACCCGGGTACCCGGTTACAGGGAGTAAAACTACGTATATATTTTTCTAATTATTTAGCAAATTCAACAAGCAAGAATGCTAGGTAAACAGAGTGGGTGGGTCTCAGTTAAACGCTGATAATGGTCTATTCAAAAAACTTGTATAGTTTTTATTATTTATTAGCCATATATATATATATATATCTTATATTATTTCATATTTTATAATAGATGAGTTTTATATATATGAACATAATATATTATATGTATAAATGCACTCCACACAAAAAGTTCTAGAAGGGTATTATTTTAGTTTTTTTCGTTAAATAACGAAAATTTATTTGTCATATATTCCAAATTAATCAAATGATTCGCTTAAAATGGTTCATCATATATACACTAAAGTAGAATAATATAATTTGAAAACAAAATAATAAAATTGAAAACAAATTGAAAACGATTCCAAACACATAATGAGAATCGTGTAAGAATAGAAGCTTGGGAAGGGAACAAATGAACAACGGACATTTTTGTTACAGTGAATAATTAATTATTGTTAATTACTAATTATTAATTACTAATTGTAAGTTTGAAGGCGATTACACAATTATAAACGATGGATAACTTGACGAATGTACAAGAATAGGAAATAGATTTTGTAGTCGAGCCAACAAGCGTCAATTGAGAGCAGTACCTCTAACAACAACAACGACGAAATCATGATCAACCAAAACAATTTATAGAATATTTAGAAAACAAACAACTAACTACTGTACAAATGGCAAACAAAACAAAAACATGTTATGTATTTTCGCGCCAAAACAAGAACGTAACAACAGATGGTGATGAGGCTAATAGATGTATACGTCGAAATGAAAATTAAGTTAACATGTGATAATACAATGTGCAAAAGTACACTACACGTCCATAAATGCTACAAGTTGTGCCGAATACTCCCCTGCAGTTATACTTTTAAAAACTAATCTTATGAGACTTTCGCTTATTTGTTTCTAAAGTCTGAAATCACGGAAGCAATTAAAAACGATGAAAACATAAAAGTATCTTCTGGAACAGGTGTGTTTTAATTTCCTTCGGCTCCGGATATAATTTATTTGTCGGGTTTTTAAATCGAGGTGCCTTGGAGCAACAAAAGTTCTCTGAGTCATCAAATTCGTATTTGTTTCACCTCCAAACGACCAGTGGGAAGGACAGAGTCCCAAAGGGAACCTCCAACGCGCCAGTGACCACAGCGTCAGTAACCACAGCGTCAGTTACCACAGCGCCAGTGACTACAGCGTCAGTGACCACAGCGTCAGTTACCACAGCGCCAGTGACCACAGCGTTTTGAACGACAACGCAGGCCACCACGGCCACACAACTCATCGCCAGCTACCACCACAACAACGAGACGATCCCACGCGAGCATTGAAATGGCATGAGACCAAGAAGAAAACTCCAGAAGTACAAAGATTAAGGGACCACCTTTCAAGTGGAATGCGCTCAAAAGCTCTGACGTTACTTCTCCGCGAACCAGATTCTCTTCCAATCTGAGATGCCCTCACAGAGGAGAAAACTCGATAGAAGGGGTCTCGACACGAGTGAGAAGATGCAAACGCTCATTTTACCCGTCGATTCAACGTCCAAAAACGAACATCGGTGAAAGTATCGAAGTAATTCCGATCCGCAAGCAAGTTGTCTTATGAGCACATTTGAGGATTATTCACGAATTGTATGCAGTAATCATTTTAAGCCGTGTGTAATGTGATTAAATACGGAGATGTATTCACTCGACAATGCCCGAAAAACTACAAGTTCGGACAAGTACGAGGCAAATAGGTCAAGGTCATTGCAAGAATTGGCGGGGACGATATATACAAGTAGACACTTTTCCTAAGAAGCGGCCATGAACCATTGCGACCCACGCAAAATCCAAAAGATTTAATAATAATTATTATTATTTTATTTATTATTATTTAAATGATTATTCCAAGATCAATCGACACTGCCTAATTATTTGAGCTCCAAACTCGTAGGCCCATCAAAGTCCCTTCATTTTTGTCCCTTCAGCTCTCGTCCTAGGAACCATTCATCCTTTTTAATCATCATCATTATCATTTTTATAATTTTTATAATGTTAATAATTATTATTATTATTTTGTTTTTATTTGTTTCATTACCATCTTTATACTCTTATTCGTCGTGATGTTAGTGCTTTCAGACTCACGAGCAATGCATGCGGCCCAGTGAAGAGACAGGCGTCGATGCACTAAGAAGCCCTCTACTCTTCTCAATTCACCCCTTTCCCCCCCCACCCTTCAATGAATTACCAATGTCATTCATATTATTATTATGATTATTATGATTATGATTTTTATTTTTGTTTTTGTTGTTGTTATGATTATTAAGGTTAGTTATTGTTGTTGCTATTATTATTATTATTATTATTCGTTTTTTCTAAGTGTATTAATCTTTCATGCAGACTCAGTGCTGATGGTCCTTGAATTACTCGAGGTTGACTTTCCATCCCCTCCATCATCATCAGCACCACTCCTTTGATCATCATCAGCACCACTCCTTCCATCATCATCAGCGCCACTCCTTTCATCATCATCAGTACCATCACCACCTTCATCCCCACCATCACCACCTTCATCATCATCAGCACCATCCTCTCCATCATCATCAGCACCATCCTCTTCGCCACGTGTGGTTCTCATTGAAGCGGTCTTTTGCGAGGCGAAGTGAGTGGCTGATGTGAAGCAATTCCCACCGAGACCCCTGTGACTGCCCCTCTCACTGGCACTGCTAGCTTCCGTGGCGGCAGCAAGAGCAGTTTTGATCTCCAAGCTGCCTCCATCAACTCTCTGAACAGCTCCTAAGGAATCTGATGGCGTTCCTTTCAATGCCTCCCCCTCATCAAACTCCATCTTAGCTTTTTTACTTTTAGCATGTGGATCGTCTGGAATGGCTTTCCTTTTTTCTGGCACGCCAATTTCATTTCCCTCCTCTGTTACTATGAAACCTTGTCTTTTTAAGCCACCCTCCTCACCATCAATTCTATTTGAACGGGAGCGATCGCTGCTGCTTCCATCATTTCCGTTGATGGACACAAAAGCCCCACCAGGCTCTTTAACCTCCAAGGTTTTAGCCACAACACGAGAGTCCATTAAATTAAAGTCAGTATTGTCATTAGGTCCGTTCTCACCACTCTGGGGCCGTTGAGACAACAAAATCAGGTCATTGGCAACATGCCCCACGGCCTTGTTGCAACTTTTAGCTGTATTGAAGTTGTCAACACACGAAGCAGTCCCTGTGACGTGACATGAAGCCTTGACCTCAACTGCATTAACGTCATTAGAACAATTATTATTTTTGGAATTATTATAATTATTACCCTTTTTATTGTTAGTATTATTAGCTTGATTATGATTTATATTAGACTCACGATGATGATGATGATGATTATTATTATTATTATTATATATAATATCAGCATTTTTATAACAATTTCCATTATTACATTTTTGAGTAAACTTTTTATCGTTTTTTTGGTCTTCAGTCCCATCATTTTGAAGAGTGGTAATCTTTGTTGTGGTAGTAGTAGTAGTAGTAGTAGTAGTATTTGAAGTATTAGTAGTATTAATTGTATTGGAAGTGATGGTAGTAGTAGTATTTGTAATGGAAGTAAAAGTAGAAGGATTTGTAGTGGAAGTATTAGCAGTAGTATTTTTATTAGTAGTAGTAGTTGTAGTAGTATTAGTAGTAGCAGTAGTAGTAGGAGTAGTATTAGTAGTAGTAGTAGTAGTAGTAGTAGTAGTAGTAGTAGTAGTAGTAGTAGTAGTAGTAGTAGTAGTAGTAGTAGTAGTAGTAGTAGTAGTAGTAGTAGTAGTAGGAGTAGTAGTAGTAGTAGTAGTAGTAGAAGTAGTAGTAGTAGTAGTAGGAGTAGTATTATTATTATTATTAGTAGTAGTAGTAGTAGTAGTAGTAGTAGTAGTAGTAGTAGTAGTAGTGTCTTTGATAGAATGAGTGGCATCACAAGTCGGAGTGATAGAAGCATTACAGACGATGGTGTTTGAAGTAGATGTTGCAGTAGATGTAGTCGTAGATGTTGTTTTAGTAGATTTATTACTAGATTTATTAGTAGATGTATTAGAAGATGTAGTTTTAGATGTAGTTGTAGATGTAGTTGAAGGTGTAGTTGTAGGTGTAGTAGTAGGTGTAGTAGTAGGTGTAGTTGTAGATGTAGTTGTAGGTGTAGTAGTAGGCGTAATTGTAGATGTAGTTGTAGGTGTAGTAGTAGGTGTAGTAGAAGGTGTAGTTGTAGATGTAGTTGTAGGTGTAGTAGTAGGCGTAATTGTAGATGTAGTTGTAGGTGAAGTAGAAGTATTTGTTTGGCCAGTTGTACTAGGTGTAATAGAAAGAGAATAATTAGAATGAGTACTAGTAGTAATAGTATTAGTTGCCGTAGTAGCATTAGAAGTAGTAAAAGTAGTATTAGTATAAGAAGTAGTACAAGTAGCGGTAGCAGTATCAGTAGTAGAAGTATCCGTATTAGCAGCAGTAGCAGTAGTAGTAGTAGTAGTAGTAGTAGTAGTAGTAGTAGTAGTAGTAGTAGTAGTAGTAGTAGTTGTAGTAGTAGTAGTAGTAGTAGTAGTAGTGTTGGTAGTAGTAGTAGTAGTGGTGGTGGTGGTTTCAGCAGAGTGGTTGTGGTGGGTGAGTAGCTGGAGCATCTTGAGGGGTCTGTCTTGACTGAGGTCCTTGAGGGAGTTGGTAATGATCTCGTCGCATATGTCCCTCACACACCTCAGCTTACTGACACTGCTACTGCTGTTACTGCTGCTCTTGCTGCTCTTGCCGATCTTATTCTTAATTTTCACGCCATCTTCATTACTCTTCTTTTTGAGGTTATTATGATTCTTTTTTGTTTTATCATCATCATCGTATCCATCAATTCTCCTCCCATCATTATCATCACCACCACCATCATCATCATCATCATGACGGTTCTCAAAGGCATTGACAGAACGTTGTCTAGGCATGACTGCACTGACACAATAACCTGTAACACGGTCCACATCAGCATTGTCTACCAGTGCATTACAGAGCCTCTTGTAGTATTCAGAGCTTTCGATGACAGCGTTGCCACCGATCAATCCTCGACGAGTCTCATTGCTTGAGGTATTTAAAAGCCCATCGGAATACGACGAATTATTACCGCTAGAGACACTTTTGCTGTGACTTGCTATGGTGTGCTTTAAAGAGTCGTTTTTAGTATGTTCAGAACGCCGGTTATTTTCCAAGAGATGTTTCTTATTGTGCGGGAGTTGAGGGGTGTTCCTGGCGTCCTCGTTCAGCATGTCCTTGAGGAGCGGGTGAGAGGCATGCTCGTCGTCCGCTCCCGAAAGGAACTTCATGTTGCTCCCAACAACTTTATGCTTATTTCTGTTGTTATAATCGAACTTTTCTTGCTTGTTGTTATGTGTGTTGTTGTTATGTGTGTTGATGTTATGTGTGTTGTTGTTATGTGTGTTGTTGTTATGTGTGTTGTGGTTATGTGTGTTGTTGTCACCCGAAGGCCTGAATGGTGCACTGCCGAAGGAATGAACGTTCAACTTATTGTCTTCATTTAAATATTTGAACGAATTATTATTATTGCTATTTTTCGGGGAGGCGCTCTTCGTGGAAGTAGTGGAAAAAGCGGAAGTAGTGGAAGAAGCGGAAGTAGCGGAAGAAGCAGCAGCATGATTCTGTCCATTGAGACTGAGACTCAACTGTGCCATGCTGTCTCTGAAGGGAGAGTTTGTCGCGACGACGGTGCCTGGGCGGGCGAACATGCCCTGGCGGTCGTTGAAGACGTCGAGTTGCTCGAAGAGGGAGAGCTCCTCCTTGAGTTTCTCGCCGTAGTCTCCCGAATAGGCCATGCAGAAGTAGGAGGAGAAGTTGTTCGGCCAGGAGCGGGTCGGCAGCGCCAGGCCCTCTGAGACGATGCTGTCGATGATGTTGCAAGCGAGGATTGGCGCCTTTTTGTGCGTGTTTGGCGTTGTTTTTGTGCTCAGTGGGGTGTCTGTCGGTGTGCCTGCTGTAGTGGTGGTGGATGTTTTGGAGGGGTGTGATGTCGAATGGGAGGTTGAGAGTGTTTGGAAGAGAGTGCTGGAAGGTGTGCTGCATGCGTTGGCATGGAGATTGGGAGGCTGAAGCTCGTACAAGTTGTGTGCAACCTCCTTGCTTGTGAAGCCATCTGATGGTGTCAATGAAGCGAATGTTATGAGAAATGTTCGACGAAATAGTGAATAAAAAGTCCATACATGAAATAGAATTTTTTTCTAAATCATCACCACGATACAACACTGAAATAACAAATGTAAACGCAACAAACCACTTGTCTCAGCGACTTGACAGCCCCTCTCATCGGCAGCACCACTCCTCTTGGACGTCTGCAAACCCCTCTCCAACAGCGCCTTGGCCGATTGCTCCTGCTGAAACTTCTGCAGAAAAAATTTCTTCCTGAACGAATGCTTGCTTGGAATTGCGCTCTTCTGGCCTTCTTTGCTGCCTTCGATACTTCCTTTAGCAGATTCGTGCGGTGGTTGTTTGCTGTCAGACGATTTTCCATCGGGCTCCTCATCGATAGAGATTATTATCTCTGGCTTGATGCCAGGACTGGATGTGTGCGCGAAGGGAGATGTCTTGTTGGGAGGGTGTTTCAAGTCAACGTCGAAGCCAGTTGTCGTGTCAGGGAGGTCAGTTTGGATGGGTGCCTGGTTGGATGGATGGGAAGAAGAGAGAAGACATGGAGAATGGAGGGCCGAATGGAGGGAAGGATTGGAGGGAGGATGCATGGAGGAGGAGAAACTGCACATGCGTGGGTTGTTCGAGAGGGCCTTCTCGTGTTCTTGCGTGTGACGCAGCAGAACCTCCTCGTCGGTGAAGACCATGCGACAGTACAAGCACTTGAAGACCACCTTGACGCCTTCAAGACGGCCCTGACCTTGCAGCGAATGCCTGTTCTCCATGTGCCATTGCAGCTCGTCGCCACTTGGAAACGCCACGTTGCACGCACCACAGCTAGTCGTCTGATTGCTGTGCGACAAAGTGATGTGTTCTTTCCAGTCGGATACGTCATGGAAGCCTTCCATGCACTTCTGGCAGTTGCTCTCGCTGTCCTTCTTGATGTTGTTGTTGGTCTTGTTTTGTTGTTGTTGTTGTTGTTGAAGGGTACTACTTCCTGGAACTGGTACCATTGGGAATACTTCCGCCACCCTTTTACCCCCTCCACCCCCACTCATCCCTCCTCCTCCATTCATCCCTCCTCCTCCACTCAACCCTCCTCCTCCACTCAACCCTCCTCCAACTCCCTTCTTCTTCCCAGCCCTCAAATCCTTTTGCAGCAAATCATCCTTAGAGGGGACGGACAAAGATGAGTGGTACCCACTCTTTTCCGACTTTGCAGTTACGACGAATTGTTCAGATTGTGGTTCCGTCTTGTGGTGCTTAAGGAAATGACTTCGAAACCTCCTGTAGCCAATCAGCGTCGAGCCACACACATTGCAGCGGTAGTGGTTGTGGTGCGGAGTGTCGTTATGTAGAGGTGCAGTTATGAAGTTGTCAGTGAAGGTGGTGGATGGGTTGTAATGTTTTGGGAAGGGAGAATAGTTGGATGGGTTGGTGTGGGATGGGTTGGTGTGGGATGGGTTGGTGTGGGATGGGTTGGTGTGGGATGGGTTGGTGTGGAATGGGTTGGTGTGGGATGGGTTGGTGTGAAATGGGTTGGTGTGAGATGGGTTGGAGTGAGATGGGTTGAATTGGTATGGGTTGAGATTGGATGGATTGGTTTGGGATGGGATGGTGTGGGATGGGTTAACGTTGGATGGGTTGAATTGGGATGCATGCATGCTCCTGTTAAACTGCTCAAGTCTGGCGCAGTAGTCAAGATAACTCATTCCATCTTCGTGCAATCCATCAGCACCCAGCTTCCCGAGTGCTTTGAGGTGTTCGTGCACAGGCATGAGAGCATGTTTGTAGACACCCCTCTCAAATGTCCTCCTCATCTCTTGATCCTCCAGAGGAGTGAATGCAAGTTCTGGCACGTCTGGTGGCAGTGTGGATAGTGGCTTGTGTCGCGGGTATGGCTCATCCAGCCCTCGATCCCTTGGTGGGGTGTCTTGGTTGTTGTTGTTGTTGTTTTCCTTGTGGATCTTTGGATAAATGCTGTTGTTGTCATGGTTGTTGGGGTGGTTGATGCTGTTGGGGTGGTTGTTATGGAGAGGGAAGTGCTTTGAGAGCGCGCCTAGAGAAGCAAGTAAAAGGTGGTGGTGGTGGTCTGGGAAGGGGTGGGTGTCTTGGTGAGGAAGCTTCCCATCGGCATCTTCTCTGCGATGCACACCCGCCTTTTTGAGCACCCTCAAGTCAAGTGGAGTGTCTGACTCTTCGTGAAAACTTTTGGAAAACCCTTCGAGTGGTCTGTGGGGGTGGAATGTGGTGAAGGAGTGGGCTGGTGGGTTGGAGGGGGTTTGGAGATGATTGGTTCTGTCGCCCTGGGTAGGTCTTAGGTCAGGACTGGTGACCTGGTGGTTACGAAGATGGTAGTGTGGAGAAGCTGAAACCCTGGGTGCATCTGATGGCTTGGTGTAGGAGGGGTTGGAAAGGAGGTAATTAAAGGGGTGGTTGGAGGAGGGGATGGAGTGGTGGTTGGAAGAGTGGATGGAGTGGTGGTTGGAGGAGGGGACAGAGTGGCTGTAAGGCGAGTGTCTGAAATCCCTGTTACTTGAGCTGACCCCCTTCTGAATGAAGGAGGCGTTTCGAAGTGGGAGGGGCAGACCATATGGCAAGAAGTTGGACAAGTGTGCAGGAGGGAAGAGAAAATAATTCTTGTCGATTTGAGATGCACTGTGCACATCAGAGAACTTTGTGGATTCGGATGAATGACCAAACTTTTCTTCTTGCTGGTCATTGCTTGGATACGTGATCACGGGCTTGCTTTCTGGTCTGCTGTAGAAAGTTTCCCTTTTCACAATTAAGTTTTTGTCATTGTCATTTCTATGACTTGGATAAATTCTGCTACTTGTGTGCCCTTCTTTATCCTGCTTGTTTGGCATGGATGTGAAATCGGAAAAGTTGGTTTCCGTGAATCCTTGGAAGCTTGTTTCAGCACCAGTTCGGTTGAGGAACCTGGAGCTTGGAGATTTTTCATTCCTGAACAGATCTGAGCTTTTTGATGGAGCATTTGCATTGAAAGATTCACTTTTGATTGTGGGAGATGTTTTTCTGCCATTCAGAGAATAATTAGGTTGCAGAACTTTTTCTTTGCCAATGTCATTACTGTGATCATTATCATGGCATTGATCAATTATTTTAGGAAAAACAGAAAAATTGGGTTTATCTTGAGCATTACTCTGGTTACTTTCATCATTTTGATTGAGTTCTGAAACAATGATTTGACTGATACAGTTTGAAAGATCTAGTTCTCCATTATTGATTGAGTTAATATTACTTCCAAGCAGTAGGTGGGTTGTTTTGACAGACTTTTTGGCAACTTTAAAATCATTATTTTTAGTCATTGAAAAAGATAAATATTCGTTTTCAGTTTTTTTAAGAGTCTTGATCTTGGTTCTATCTCCCTCATCTGCTATTCCCTTGCTTTTTTGTTGGTGTATTTCATCTGCTTTATACTCGTACAGAAATTTCTTTTTAGGAGCATATACTGTGCTCTTTTTTATATTTTTATCGTCGATATCCTCCATTTTATACCGATTTTAACTCACCGCAGTCATTTTCTGAAATATATTATTCAAAATAAACTTTAAGTTTTATTTCTTTTTACAATTTATAAAACTATTCAAAAATCTATTGAACGTATAAGACTTAATAAGTATACTATAAGTCTTATAGTATAAGAGCACTTATTTCAAACTCAAGAAACTTATGATCAACAAATTTTACAAATTTCAAAAATCTGAGATAAGTTAATGCGAATAATACTACAAACCATTAGTTATTTCAACCTCAGAAAAATTTATGAAATTACTTACTCTAAAATTTATATTTATATTAAAACTCTTGGGTTGATTGAAAAATCAATAAAAATCATAAAATGTGTTATTCTTTTCAAGAAAAAATATTTATACAAAAAAATGTAATCATGAAATGCTTAATATTTCTTAAATAATTAAAAGATCGGGTAATCCATTAGATTCTAATGATTAGATCAGTAAACATAAAAGATCAGTAAACATGTACCTGACTAATCCTCATTGATTGACCTCCTAAATGACCCAGTTTGTAAGTAATTTGCCGTGTAAACATTGCATCTAAAATTAGATTTGACATTTAAGTTCATTAAATTTAATAGTGTTAAAAATTTACTCCAGTTTTGATTTTTAAAGCGTGTTTGATAGCAAACTACGGAATTTATTTATCCATTTTTATATATATAAGTGGGCCAAAAAAAGACGCCACTGTATATTCGTATATAACTTTGGCAAATGTAAATCGATTTTCAAATTTCTTGCTCTTTGACTTGGAAATGAATGGGGAAGATGAGTTATAAATATTTATTTCGACCCTTCGATGTGCAGATGTGCAGTGTCACTGCCTAGTGAAATGGAAGAAAAAATTTAAGACTTATAGTAAAAATTATAAATACATAAAAAAAGATACATTTTTATGTGTCTTACACGATTTTTTTGCTATTTTCATACTTGTTTCAGCTTCACTAAAGGGTAAAGGTAAAACCATAGATATCCTACAAACAACAAGTTGTATATATATGGCAGAAGCGGCGATCTGCTGCAAATCTTGGGAGTGTCCTAACCAGCATGGACGATCCTGGGAGGACGTCCTGGGATCCACTTAAAAAACATTTTTAACTTCTGTTTTTATACGAATACTCAAGTAAGCATTGAAGGTTTATTTTAGACAGCTATAACTATAACTACATACTCACAATTTATTAATATTAAAAAATTCTGTTTTATGCCATGTTTGACGATAAATTTTGCATCAAAATAAGAGTTTTAAAATGTTTTTATTATAAAAAGGGGGGTGTCTGGACCTCCCAGGATCGCCGCCCATGGTAAATGGGTAAGACATATAAAATGAGTCGAAAAAAGTTGAAAAAAAGTAGATCTGTGGTCATGGCTATTTAGTCCGTAATGTATAATATGTTCTGTAAATAGATTGTCACTAAAAGCTTTTGGGTTAACACATCTTGATTCGATATTTTATTTTAATAAAGTGAGATATTTCCATCTAGACTGAATAAATTTAAATAATTAATTTTAAATGTTCAACATTACAATTCAACTCGTGAGATAACGATCTGATTTTTTATTCTATCCTTCAATAGCTATGAGTTATTTTAGCACTTTTGGACCAAATACGTGACTGAAAATAAAAACAAAAAATTTAAAAATTAAATAACTGCACATAAAAACCGTAAACAATAAGGTTTTTATATCTAAAAAATCTGCGCTTGTCATAACACTGAGAAATCATATCAAAAGGCTTCTTCAATGAAGCATACAATGTATGCTGCATACATAAAGATTGAGTTTGTAGTTTGGTCCATTTAAAAATAAATTTATTTGATGCGAAAACCTTTCAATTATCTCCAAAAATTTAATTTAACAAAACTTTTTTACGGCTTTTATGAAATGTTTGTTGACTTGCAGCTTTTGGTCTAGATTCGGAAGAATAAAATGAAGTAGGAATGGTTAAGACGAAGGCTTGTTACTCCGAACGTCGTGAGTTCGAATCCTGACATCGCCTAGTAGTAGCTAGAAGAGAACTGTGGAACCGCCTTGTAAAAACAAGAAGCAAAGAAACAAAAGACGAGAATGTCTACTCATGTAAGTGTCTTTACAACAAAAAGATATGCCGGGGAGGGGGAATATGAAAGTACCCTGAAACATCAGGTGTAAGGCACGCACGGTTGCAAAGAAAACATTTCAAGAAACGAAACTAGAAAATCTGACTCAGTTTTGATGTTATTTCAATATCACAACCGGGTGGTCATTCGAGTTTACGCCCGGTGGGTAATATACGCCATTGCCCTGTAAGTTAATATTACGTAAGCATCTGCGTCATTCTTGTTCTTTATAATGTTCTCAATTATCGAGAAAATCTTTATAAATGCAAGTTTCAAGGGCATAAGTGGTCAAATTCTATGGTTTAGCTATGATGAATTCTCCTTTGAAAAAGGCTGTCACAATATTGTTACGTGGGAAATTTTTTAGTTGTGTTCCTTTATGGTCTTTTATGTTTGCGGATGCTTAAAGGCAAAAACTCTTCAAATAAATTAAATAAAAGATTCTTTAGTTTATATATAGAATTATTTAACAATACTTGGTGTTCTTTACAAGTTTATTTGAATAACTAATGTAAAGATTTGGAAAATATAAGACATTTTTAAAGCACTACTCATCTTAAGTTAACGCCCTTAGAATACCATCTTCCTCATCGTCTTCATGATAACCAACCGCATTATGACATAGAAACCTATTAAAGTTTAATAATAATTAAACCTACAGGCGAGTGTGCCAGTCTGCATCATGCCAATCTTCCTCAGCTCGCAAACAGTTTGTTCACAGACTCGAGTAGTCTTTCAGAGCACATGTCCCTGAAAGATCAATTCCTTTCCGTCCTACACCACAAGCAATGACCGGTAGGTAAGGTTGATTTTCACAGGATTTTTAATCTTACATACTGTTAAAAAGAACCCATGCAGCAGAAATATGTCTGTTTAATGTTATTGTTTCTCAGGTATTTATAGAATCCTTTTTAAATAAACATTTAATTATCAATTTTAGTGTATAAAAGCAATGAAGATAAACAAATAAAATAAAATAAGCATCAATATCAAGTTAAATGATTCACAGAAATAAAGAAGGTTACAATAATTAATTAGATAGAATTGGTGTTAAAAACAACATTCAGTTAAATTAATTGTGTTCGTAGTTAAGGCACATTTGTGCATTTCATCAATCCAACATGGATGCCAGTTCACCGAGAATAACTCCTCAAAAATCAATTCACCCCTTTCACTAAATCCTAACCCATCCACTCCAACCCACCATCCACACAATAACCCCCCCCCAATCCCCACAATCCACACCCCTCAATTCTCCTTACCAGCCTGACTGAAGTTCTCCTTCAGCTTCCCGATCAACTTGTTGCGGATGATCTGGCTGGGCTGCACCACCACTGGCGTGTTCTTGAGTGCCAGGGGGGTTCGACAGGCAGACTTTGGGGTCGAGGTTGCATACTCCATGCCAGAAGACGGAGGTGGTTGGGGCTTAGCGGAAGAACTTTGCGAGGGTCGTTTAAATACGGACTGGTTCGCTTGTTCCTGGAAGAACCTTGACATGTCCTCGCTGATTCTCAGTTCACGACGAGAGACGCCACTAGCGGCCTCAGCGTCGTTCGAAGCGATGATGAAGAGGTCGGAATCCTTGTCGTCGACCCACAACTCCCCTGAGGTGCTGGCCAGGAAGGCGTCGTTGAATCGACCAGTGCCATCTGCAGAGGCGACCAAGACACTCGTCGAGCCCCTCTTCGGACTCAAGTGAGACGGAAGAGACATGCATCTGGACGACTCTACCCTGGGTTTGCCCGTGTCGAGTTGACGTGGTTGGTCTACTGCTTCTGATCTGATCTGTAACCTCTTCCTCTTTTCCTCCTCCCTCGCAAGACTCTTTTCCGCCATTGAGACCATCTTCTCCATCTCTCCATCCACACCAAAGACACCATCATCTGACATCTCTTCGCTTTGAGAATCTGATGGGGTGGTCATAGACATGTGGATTAACTCATTAATGAACATTAGACATGTTTACATATTTATTGAATATTAAAATGATTAAATAATCCATGAATATTTAAATCGTCATCAAAAACAATACTTTTCCACCAAAACGCCCCCCCAATCCTCACTACCTGCAAAGTTCTCCACCACGACCACCCCTCCATCCTCCTCCTCGCCACCATATCCAGGTCCCCTCTGCACAATGTAGCTGCCGTCGAGGTTCTCGTGGTAGGAGTCGAGTTCGGTGATGCTGAAGCTGGCCTCGTCCTCCGCAGCCGCCTCGTTCTTCACCCTCAGCAACTTGTACTCGTTGCCTTTCCTCTTCACTATTATCACATCCTCTGGGGTGTCAGAATTTTTTTGGTTAATAATTGTGCAAGATAATTAACACCGTTATTTTGGAGTCAATTATGAAATTTTCAAAGTAATGTAATAAACACAGATATCACAGAAAAAATCACTGTTTTCAAATATGCAAAAGACTCACGAGTTATAATGGGCGTCCTCTCAATGTTGTCTGAAGGGGAGCGTGGGTCGAGCAGGCGTTGCACCGGCCCAGCCAGTTCAATGGGGGTGCGGGTGATTTCCTCGGAGGGTGAGCGAGGGTCAAACGAGGAGATTCCTGAGTGCACCACCTCCTCCTTTGATTCTCTGTTTCAATATTTTGTTATTTGAAAAAGAAAATGTTGAAATTTAATTTATAAATTATGAAAACCAACATGACTGGACGAGGCGACATGGGTTCAGCTTCCATACTGTCTTTTTCTTGAAAATTGTAAATTCCATTTCCCATGACTAGGCCTATAAAGAATTTAGCATGAAGTTATTATTTCACGAATTGTATAAATTAGAAGTAAATTAAATATTAAAAATTCTAGTTAAATAGTGACCAACCTTTATAATGAACGCCTTTTTGAAGATAAACAACTTTATGAAAATACTCGTTTAAATAAAAATTGTATTTTTCGTCCTAGAAAACTATTTATTAAAAATGATATAAATTCTCACACAAAAGACAAATTTTTTAGCAAATTTAAAGAGGGAAAGAGCAGGTTTGAATTTGTAGGGATGGCTAAGTGAATTTTTAAAATGTTACTAAAATGGGCGCATACTCAACTAAAAACAAAATATTAGAATTTAATGTTACAGATTTCAAAAATTGAATTCATAATACTTAAATGGGGAAAATGTTTGAATATGTTTACAATGAAGGGGTCACGTTTGTGTCAAGCTGCCAAGTGGCCACAGGCATCAATAAAATTATTTCTCAATTTTATTTGACTAAAATGTACGACATTGAAATGTTAATTTACACCCTCACAGCCCATCTGCAACTCATACACCACGCTGTGCTTTCTAATAAAACTGAATATTAATTTAAAAGCGCATTTTAACTCGTCTGCCGGCTGGACGACGGCAGCCATTTTGACGCGATGATTGGCAAATTAAATATTGAGACGAGAAATTCAAATCCAAGTCTTAGCCAAAGATTCGATAAGACGATGATAAAGTAAACCGACAGTGCTGGATTAAAAGTATGACAAATGTACAGTTAAAACAAAACTTTATACACAGTCAAATGAACGGTGACGTCAGAACGAGAAAGAAGTGGGAAGGTGAGGCGAAATAAAATGGCTAGTTATGTAAATTCTCTGATTTTAATTGATGTAATTATTTAATGAAATTAGTTATTGAATCGAAGGTATTTACATCTAGATGGGAGGTGTCAAATCATGGAGGTAAGGAGAAAGCCTAGAAGCTATGCTGAGAAGCCCTTAGATGAAGATGATGATTCTGGTGGTGATGATGATGATGAGAACGATGAAGATAAAAGCCAATTAAAACTAACATATATATATATTTATTTATTAATTATTAATAATGAATGAGCTTCTGTTTAAACTAAATGATTCAATTAAAGCTTGAGTACTAAGTGGAAAAGATCATTTTACGTTGCAATAAGTTTTAAAAAAGAGAAAAACTTTCTAATAATGATAAAGGTAGACCAAAAATGTTGGAACTTCTTATTTAAGAGATGCACTAATTCTGATGATGCTTATGTACATGGCTGTTTTGATGCCTTTCAGGATATAAATAGGGTTTAAGCGTTTCATGATTTAGGGAGAGAAGTGGCCCAGAGCTGTCGATGAATGAAGTCGTCTTTGAATGATTAGGCAAATGAATTGAGGTCAATTGGGATTGATGCAATAATTAGATGAACAATATAATAACATCTCAGAAAGGTCAAAAATAATTCAATTGAACGCTAAACTATCATAGGCAGTCATCAGAAACAACACATAACACACCCGAACCTCTCCCCTCACCCCACACACACATAACACACCTGACCCATCCCCGTACCCCACCCCACACACACACACACATAACACACCTGACTCGACCCGACCCCCCTCACCCCACACACACACACATAACACACCCGACTCGACCCCCTCACCCCACACAAACCTGGCTTTTTGGAATACAAAGGATAGAAGCATCATTGGAACGCCTCAAGAGGCAGACGACGACAATGCAGACGCCTCCTCGCTCAACACACCGTTTCGCGACATCAGCGAGGGACTGCCGCTACTGCTCCCGGCGGCTCCGTTGGAAGGAGCGGCGTTGGTGGCAGTGGTGCACACCTGACTCATGAAGTCCCACACGATGATGGTGTCGTCGTGGCTGCTGCTGACGATCTGGAACTCGTCGAATTGTAGTCGGAACACCCTGCCCGTGTGCTCCTGTTGTGTGGTGGTGGTGTGTGTTGTGGTAGTGTGGTTTGGTAGTGTGGTTTGGTAATGTTGTGTGGTGGTAGTGTACTTTACATTGTGTTGTGGTAGTGTGGTTTGGTAATGTTGTGGTAGTGTGGTTTGGTAATGTTGTGGTGGTATGAATTAGATGGTAGTGTTTCTGATACTTGAGAAAAAATAATTGTTTTTGAATAACAACAGTTTTGTTAAAATATTTATTCTTAGTATAAACAACCACAAAAACAACAAGAAGAAAGCAAGAAGACACGCACAATGAGTGTGTTGAGGCAGAGTGAGGAGGGGTGGCTCCTGGGGTCTAGCGCCACTTGCAAGTCCCACACCTTGATCTTGCTGAGGTGTGAGAGAAGGTGGTGAACGAGTGATAAGTTGTCAAAACGGACTAATTAAATTATAATTGCATAGTGATAAGTTGTCCACAACCACAACTACGAAATCACCACCACAACGACCATAAAACCAGGACTACAACAGCCACACTAAAACAGCCATACAACAACAGGCATACAACCACACCACATCAAAACAACAGCCATACAACAACAACACACCAAAACAACAACACACCACAACAACATAAAAACACACCCATCATAGGCTCCACTGACGATGCGTTTGTTGTCGAATCTGTATGGGAGCGAGTAGTGGTGGTGATGATAATGGTGGAAGTGGTGGTGATGATAATGGTAGAAGTGGTGGTGATGATAATGGTGGAAGTGGTGGTGATGATAATGGTGGAAGTGGTGGTGATGATAATGGTGGAAGTGGTGGTGATGATAATGGTGGAAGTGGTGGTGATGATAATGGTGGAAGTGGTGGTGATGATAATGGTGGAAGTGGTGGTGATGATAATGGTGGAAGTGGTGGTGATGATAATGGTGGAAGTGGTGGTGATGATAATGGTGGAAGTGGTGGTGATGATAATGGTGGAAGTGGTGGTGATGATAATGGTGGAAGTGGTGGTGATGATAATGGTGGAAGTGGTGGTGATGATAATGGTGGAAGTGGTGGTGATGATAATGGTGGAAGTGGTGGTGATGATAATGGTGGAAGTGGTGGTGATGATAATGGTGGAAGTAGTGCTTGTGGTGGAATATGTAGCGGGTGGCGGTGATGCGAGTGGTAGTGGTAGTAGCGTTGTGGTGGTGGATCGAACACACGAGTGTCTGGCTCAATCGCAACTTCCACTACAGAAATCAAACATAGCAACAAACAATAAAAAAACTGAAAAACAAAAATAATAACAATGAAAACAAATAAAATAATAAAAATAACAAAAACAAAAACAACAAGAAGACATCACCTGATGCAGCGGACAAGTTCCTCGTGGCCTTCGAGCACTCGCAAACAAGCACCACACTCCACGTCCCACAGTCTGTCCGCGTGTGTGTTTGTGTGTTTATGTGTTTGTGTGTGTTTATGTGTGTGTATGTTTATGTGTGTGTGTTTGTATAAAAGCCCCCAAGAAACCCAGCACAATATACTGTCTTCCCACATACAAAACACACAACTTCACAAATCCATAATGTAAATAATAATATTATTAATATCCCACAATAAAACAATAATATTAAAAATACATAATAGCAAAACCAATAACAACAACAACAACAACGATGGAAGTATAACTATAAAGCCCCCCCCCCCAATCAATGGCGACACAGGAACGAAGAGGAAGGAGTGAAGGAAGCGAGCACCTGATGGTGTTGTCGGAGCTGCCACTGACGATGAGGTTGTCGCGGTACTGGAGGCAAGCGATGCCCCTCTTGTGGCCCACCAACGTGCGCACAAACTCACACGTCTGCGTGTTCCACACCTGGGTGGTTGGTGGGTGCGGGGTTTGGGAGGATGGTGGTGATGAGGGTCAGGGTGGGTTGGAGTGAAAGGGGGAGGGTTTGTTGTGGTTGTGGTGATGGTGGTTGAGGGAGTAATGGTAGTGGCGATGGGAGGAGGAAAGAGGATGAGTGTGGTCGACGAACAATGAGATGATGAAGAAAAAGAAAGATGAAGGAGGGTGAGAGGAGGGATGAGAAGAGGATGAGAAGAGGGGTGATTGAAAAAAGGTGCCAATCAGAGTTTTAAATGGAAAGGATAAATGAGCTAAAGACAGTTTTAAGACGAAAGTCCGTTTTGACCCACCCACCTTGATGGTGCGGTCACCAGAGGCTGAGACGATGTAGTTTAGGTCGAAGTCGACGACGTTGACGGCAGCGCGGTGGCCCAGAAGGACCCTCTTCAGGTTGATCTCCTTCGGTGACACTATGTCCCATACGGCTATCGAACGGTCCTGGTGGTGGTGGTGGCGATGTCAATGTGGGCGATTTCGATGTGGGCGATGTCAATGTGGGCGATTTCAATGTGGGCGATGTCAATGTGGGCGATTTCAATGTGGGCGATGTCAATGTTGGTGATGTTAGTGTAGACAACCAATTCCCCTAGAAGAAAATCCTTCATACAACCACTGGTAACCCACCAACAAAACGCCACCATCAAACCAAACGTACATAACACTGCCAAACAAACACGATAAAAAACAAAAAAAAAAGACAAAACGGACCTTGGAGCAAGTGACCATGATGGCGTCTTCACTGTAGCGCAGGTGGAGAACGGCCTCGCTGTGGTGGATGAGGATGTTGGTGATTTCACCGGTGCTGATCGACCAAACCCTGACGGTGGCGTCGCTCGATCCCGAGATGATCATGTCGTCGGAGAATTGGAGGCAGAGCACCGATCCGGTGTGACCCCTGAGTGACCTGGTGCACTCGAGTGTCTTCTTGTTCCATACCTGTGTGTGTGTGTGTGTGTTTGTGTGTGTGTGTTTGTGTGTGTGTGTGTGTGTGTGTTTGTGTGTTTCGTGGTGGTGGTGAGGAAAAAGGAGCAGTGGTTATGATAGTGATATAGAGGTTGTGGTGATGATAGTAAAGAAAAGGGAGTGGTGGTGGTGATGTTAGTAAAGAATAAGAAATAATTGTAGTGGTGATGATACCGATGAAGAGAAGGTATTGGTGCCAATTGGTTTATACCTTTGGTTGCTTTTAAGAAAGCAATAACACACAGAAACACAAAAAAACACACACACACACACACACACACAAACACACACACACACACACACACACACACACACACACACACACACACACACACACACACACACACACACACACACACACACACACAAACACACACAAACTCACACACACTGACCTTGATGGTGTTATCCCTGAGGCCACATACGATCTTGTTATCGTCATACTGCAGGCAGTACACGCCTGGAAGGGTGCCAGGAGGGATTATTGTAGAGAAAATAAAAAATGAAATGAAATAATTAATAAATCATAATTTATTAAAGGAGAAATCTTAAGATGTGAATTACTAATATTGTGAATAACATATTGAACATAAAATAATAATAATAATAATAAAAAGATTCCATTGCTATTCGAATTAATACGAATATTTGATCTAGCCGAATCGACCGAATACGAATAGTGAGTATTGGGCAATGCCCTAAATGGGCTAATGACTTAGAAAACATAACTGAGAGCATGCCAACACTAGACGAGTTGTTATTGCACAAACACAAAACCATTTCAAATTTATGAAAAAGTAAAAATTGGTTAGCCCACAAGCACACTTTAACTTTACAGAGCTTTATTTTCATATACTCAATCTAGAGTATATGAACTGAACAGCGTAATGCAAGCAATCACACACACACAACACACACACCCCTCCCACATTAAACCCAGACACACACAACACACACCCCCCTCCCACATAACACCCAGACACACACAACACACACACCCTCCCACATTACACCCAGACACACACAACACACACCCCCCTCCCACATTACACCCAGACACACAACACACACCCCCTCACACATTACACCCAGACACACACAACACAGACACACACAACACACACACACATAACACTGACACACACAACACAGACACACACACAACACAGACACACACACAACACAGACACACACACAACACAGACACACACAACACAGACACACACAACACAGACACACACAACACAGACACACACAACATAGACACACACACACAACACAGACACACAAACACAACACAGACACACAAACACACAGACACACACAACACAGACACACACACACACCCTTGCTGGTGACACTGTGGCAGGCGACCTTCTTGAGCGTGTGCTTGCCAACCCTCCAGTTCTCATCGATTTGCTGGAGGTGGAATGGTGGTGCTGATGATGATGATGGTGTTGATAATGATAGTGGCATAGTAGAAATGAGAAGTTGCAATCTTCGTAATTGGAAATCTCTTACAGATGACTTCCAACTCCGCTTAGTATAATCTTAGATCATCTTTTTTTATATTTTTGTCTTTCTGCTTGTTGGCACCAGCGAAACAACCGATGCGGCTTATACAAGGAATCGAGTTGCCTACTTGGATGTCCTTGAGGATGTTGTTGAAGAGGTGTCTGTAGTACTTGTGCTCCTTGTGTGTCTCGCCAGGCTTCGGTCGGAACAGCGAGTTTAGCCTGTTTGTGTTTGTGTTTGTTTGTATGTGTTTGTGTTTGTTTGTATGTGTGAGTGTGTGATGTGAAATTATGAATGGCATTACACAAGATAAGAATATAAATAACGATTGAAGGCTCAGCAGCATTCCTGATCACTTATACTAAACACACAAAGACAATTGAGCTCAAAAGCCACACAAAGAATGCACGAACCATCCTTTCCTCTGGGAGAGGCCCAGCCAGAGTGAGTTGGTCCTCACCATGCGCTCGATTAACTTCCTCCACACCCCTCCGTCCGCGGTCACTCGGTACCATTCCTTGCACACCAGTTGGGCACTGCTCAACGACTGGAAGTCGAGGTACGAAAGAATCTTCTCGGCGATGTGGTCGAGGCCTCGTGCTGTAGGTGTTTGTATGTTTTTAAAAAAACGTAGAGATTATTTTTTCACAATTTAATAATAAAGGAAAATATTTTTATTATTAAAATCCTGGTCAGTGAGCTACTAGAAAACATTTTGCTGATTTCTGAAGAATCAAAACTTGCTCATTATAGATTTTGTTTTTTATTTTAACATAAAAAATTCTGATTTAAAAAATGTCTATATTGTTTATAAAAAAATGTATGGTAAGCAAAAAGCGCTAAGTTAGTACTTTTAAATCTTGAAGACACCTGCTTTGGTTAAATTACCTCATAAATGATCATTCAATGTATAAAATGGTAACTCATAAAATGAATTCTTCGTTTGAAATGTATTTTTGTGACACTGAATTTGAGTTACAGTTTTCATCACATATATTATTTATTGATTTAATAGAACCACCCATCATAAATATATAATTTATTTTTCATTAAAATAATTACAAAAAGTTGTTAAAAACAAAATTCCCTCATTTGACTTGGTAGTTCACAGACCAAGGTCTCAGTGTAATCGACCTATTGCAATGGTTTGGCAAGCAGACGACTAATGGTGGGGTCACAAACCAGGCAGTGCGGAGATGAAGTCTCTTTGCATGATGGGCTGCAGGAAGCGGTTGATCTCGCCATGCTGCACGTGGCTCATCTGCATGATGAGACCTCGCGCAAAAGTCGTCTGCTCGTCTGCAGGCCACGTCATGAAGGCTTGCAAGCACTCTTGCTGCTGTGTGTGCCTGTGTTGATGTCGTGGTTTATAAAATAAAATTTAAACTACATATAAACTTTGTAATGTATTTAATAAGTATCTTTGAGCTGGTGTGATTAATTAAATAGTTAAATTTGAATTTATTTATTTCATAACTCAAAAAAATAATATATAACTGTATTTTTATTTTATTTTCAAATAATAGGAATATCATGAAAGCTATGTTTATTTTAATGCCTAACCTGGTAGATCTGTTGTTATAAAAATTCGTGGCGTTATTTGATGTGACGGAAGTCATGACTGCATCCTTTTTACAATTTTAAATTAGTTTTATTATTCAACTTTTGTTAGAAAATAAAAAAAACCTAGATAGAGTTTCAATGGTCTCATATTAGTATGCCAAATGTTAAAATTTATAAATTGATAATTTTACTATACATTTTGTAGAATAAACATGAATTGAAAGTTAACTTTCGACTCCTCTTTGAACCTATATAAATCAAGGTTTCTTACTTGAACGAGATCTGCAGATTTATTTACAATATCGAAACCATTTTGTTCTACACCATTCATTGAAACCTCCATTTTTAATAAAATTATGAATTATTTTTTTAATAACCCAAAGGGATGTATTGTTTAAAAACAAAATACATACAGTCATTAGCGGAAATATCCATGTTAGGGATGTACCGATAAATATGAAAAATTAACAATATTTAAATTGAAAAATCTCTTCTTCTTTTGAAGTATTTTAAAATAATTGATATTGATTAACTTTTTTATTTTATTCAATTCAAAATATTTTCATTAGAGGTCACGAATTATTTTTCTTCATACTCCTATATTTCCGATTTTTTTGCCTCAATTCTTTTTATATTTCCGCCCTCTTCCTTCTAAATGATGAACACAAATCATTGGTTTATTCACAGTGCTAATAGGGAGAAAAGAACATGAGCGAGCTGTATAAACTGAAGGTAGATGCATGGAGCTAGCTAGTGAGAGTCCAAATAAATGTATCGAACACCCTTCCATTATTTACACAATGTACACGGGCATTCTGAGTTTAAACGACGAATCCAATGAAATTGAGCACAAACAACTATGCTGTCGAGCCGATAAAAGAAAAATAAATGGAAATTAAAAAATTGGTTTCAGTAAAGATGGACAGCTAACAATGAAACACAGGGATGTTACAAACTACAGTTGACCAAACGTCTCAGCGAGATCAATTCGAGCATTTTAAAGCTATTTCAATACATTTCAAGACATCAATTTACAGACTGTCTACCTTGTAACTAGGATTTTTAGAAAAAAATGCAATTTTTCAGTAATTCAAGTCTGTCTTGCTTATTCTTGTGATCTATTCTAAACTGCAATGGCAACAGGCGCAAAACTCGAGACCCTGGTGCCCGTCATTTCCCTTCCTCAATTCTCCGTCAATGCTTACTCATGTTAGTCCGTAAATAGCTTTGAGGTAAACGAGTGGTGTATTAAAAATAAATATTTATAAATTTGAGTGTTGCAGTTTTCAAAATACAAAAATAGATCAAAAAATATACAAAAAGTATGTATCAAAATAAATCAAGCATCAATCGTCAGTCTTCTCGAACTACCGAGTTACTCTTTTCAATCGTGATCCTCACAGGATGAACCATCCTCATCATCCCCTTTGCATTTTCTCTAAATTCTCCTTCCTTCTCAGTTATACTTTTATTTCCTTCGTCTACAAGCTGTGAACCCTCCATCTTTCCATCAACGCCATCCCCCTTACAAACACCCTCCTCCCCATCCCCACCATCTTCTCCACCACTGGTGTCTGGAGACGTGCTGGTGAGCAGTTGAAAGTATTTTTTGTTGGAGTCGATGGTGAGAAGGATGTCGTCGCAGAAAGGCTCAACCAGCTCCGCCCATGCCTCCCAGAGGGGCTGCACCACGTAGTCGATGAAGCCCACCTTTAAGGGTTGGCGATGGGTAGTGGTGGATGGGTGGATGGGTAGGTAAGTGGTTGGATGGGTAAGTGGGTGGGTGGGTAAGTGGGTGGGTGGGTAGGTGGGTGGGTGGGTAGGTGGGTGGGTGGGTAGGTGGGTGGGTGGGTAGGTGGGTGGGTGGGTAGGTGGGTGGGTGGTAATAGCAAAATTAGGTTATTATTACAAAATCTTCAAGAAAGATTCAAATGTATTTCATTAATTTGTAAAAATAATATTTAAAATGATAATTCATCAAATGAAAAAAAATTAGACAAAAAAAGCATAAAGAAGAGGTACAAAATCCTTTTACCTGAGACTTCTCTATCGAGGCGTTGTAGCGGTCACACATCGGACTTATTTGCATACCTGACGGATTAATTAATAATCAATTTAATAATTAGGGATTAGTTTGACTCATCTTCATAAGGGCCAACTATTTTTCTATAAATGTAGGATTGATTGAGTTCATAGTAAGATATCAAAAGTTTGGCGTGACGATTTGAAAATGGAGGGCGAGATTAAAAGTGTGAGGTTTAAATCAAGACTCATAAATAACGGACCTATAAAAATAGGACATAAATATGACAAGACCGGGCAATGGCTTTGAATAGTATTATAGCCTATCATCTATTAGAAGTGAAAACTTTAATTTCAAGTTATTACTTATAAGCCTTTAAAAAAAATTTTTAAATAATTTTTCAAAAATATATTTAAAAATACTTTTGAAATGTATTTAAAATAAAGACCAAAATTCTACATCAGGGTATAAACAAAAATTTCATAGACAAAATGGACCAACCGAGACTGCGTTCGATGTCTCCTTGGTTATGGAATTCATTCATCACCCGCTCAATCCATCCTTTGTAGATGCTCAGATCCTTCGTTGGATTCGCCAGGTCGGCACAGTGTAGAAGACATTTTAGGACCTGATGCATGCATGCATGCATGAATTGATGAATGAATGGATAAAACCCTAAATAAAAAATATTCAAAGATTATTCTCATTAAATTCAAACTAAAATAAAAACCTTGCTCCAAAATCAAATCTTTAATAAAAAAGATTGAATGATTCTCGCTAAGTTAAAATGCAATGTAATTCAAATAAAAGACACACCCCATCCGAACCTGCAGCCGATCGTTGGCTTCCTCAAAAACGAGCACATCCGTTCCCGAGACCTTCCTCGCCTCCACCATGGTCTTCAAGCCCGCCAGGAGATCCATGTGTTTCGACATGTCTGTCGCCAGGACCTGCCTCGATGGATGGATGGATGGATGGATGGATGGATGGATGGATGGGTGCGTGGATGGATGGATAGGTGCGAGGGTGAGTGGGTGGATGGATGGATTGATGGATGGATGGAAGGATGGATGAATAGGCGGTTGGGAGGTTTTAAGAGATCGTGATTTATTGAATAAATAAATCAGAGGAATGAAATAAATGCTTCGAGACATTTTTCAAAACAGATTTGTTTTAAAACGTTGAAAAAACTTTTTTCCGTGTTTACAGAATATTTATCTATTTTTTTCGACACTTAACAACCGCCAAGGGACAGTGGAACAAAAGTTCCCATAAGCACCAGGTCCTTAAGAAGAACTAAAATTTATTTTCACAAATTCTTCTCATAGCGCCCAAGTTTTTCTTAACGCGCCCATTAAATTTGTGTGTTGGCTATTAGGATGTGTGGGAATCGATTCCACGACCTTTGGCTTCAAGCCACGAGCGGTTATCAAAAAGTCATTAACCACTAAGCTACCCGCGTAAAATGAGATAGTTTATAAAAAATAAATCAGCAGCATAGATGAAAATTTGAACCAAAAAATAATTTGAGCGATTAATGCGTTTCTTCATGCAAGTCTTTCGATAGGCGTTGAGTGCTGTTCTGATGCAGTTTGAGGTCTCGAGAAATGCTATAGAGACGACTGCTCACTAGAAATTGAAATGGTCGGAATTGCTTCGAGTGCAGTACGCGAGTCCCATGTGACTCAGGGGTTTATCTCTTTTATTATTTCATTTGAGGATTAGTCGATCTAGGATCTCTAAACATCTGCGTGCTTATTTCATTGCAGGGTTGATTTCGTGTGCTTAGTTTTGGTACAAACCTTTTATTTATTTAAAATTCTCTAAATATAATATAAAACTGATAAACAAAATGCAAATTGAAGCGATTTAGTATTGAAAATCGCAAGATGCTCCATCTAGCGTCTTTCTCAACGTTTACAAAAGCATCAAAGCTCGTCTATAAACGTCTCTCAAATCCGCTATTCAGTTTGTTTTCCACTCATTCTCAAGGCATGTTGTCGAGTTGCTATGAGACAAACGCCTGTCATTCGTCACACTAGCGTGGGTTTGAGTTCTACCCTCCCTCCAAGGCAATGGAACAGCGGCCCCATTCACAAGCAAAAAAGAAACAAGTTGCTGATGATGCAACCAACTGACCGAATTCCAGTGAGAGATTCCGGTAATTTAATCTTTTTAATTTATATCTACTTTTCAATTTTCACTTTACTCCAAACGTTAAAACAATAATGGCATTGGGATCACGTGATCTAAGATCAAACCAAAAGTTCAAATAAAAAAAACAATAAAAAACTTAAAATAACAATAATCATGAAATATTTTCACCATGCTGATGACATTTTTTCGAATACGCTTTCTGGAGTTTTCAGAGAAATTTTGGAAGATGTCACAGCCAGGGTACTGGAGAAGCTTGAAGGCAACGGCCAGATGGTGGTTCTCGAGGATCGATTCGTCGTTGTACATCAGAGCGAGGTCCGAATCTGCGAGGAGAAGGGTTAGGGGTATGTCAGTGTTATGAGTCACGTTAGTGTTTTGTGTTATGTCAAGACTTATCCTGTTGATAGTTAAGTTTTGCTAAATATTACTTAATTTTTCTAATGGTTTTAACAAAATTCTGATTGGTCGAAATGGAAAAGTTAATTTTGAAAATTTTTGTCATTTTACTCCGGATTTTTACAGTAGCTATATATTTTTGTGAGATTTCCTGAGACTACCTTTTTATTAAGTCAATCAAAAAACTGCTCATTGTATATACATTTTGTAAAAACTTAGCTATAAAAATATTTAGCTTAGCGTGAGGCCTGTATGTGACGTGAAAAAGTTCTTGGAAGTGAGAAATTGTGAAAATGTATAAAAAAGTAAGAATAAAAAGTGTTTTAGAATGCAATGTGGGTACATCTTATGCGATTGATTGATCAGTGAAAAAGAATGATTTGTATGAAAATGCACTTAAACAGTGATGCATCGGAGGAGAGGTGTTAGCTAATTAAATATGCATTAAACGAACGATAAATCTGCTGTCTCCCTCAACGTGGGTCTTCAAAGGAACCTTCATGAATAATGCATGTCCACCTGGTGTCGCCCACTCGTCCGTCACCAACAAGTGAGTCTGGCTCCAAGGAAGAAGAGTGCATTTCACCCCACGCCTAATCACTCAGCATCATCAATTGGAGTAGTTCATCGTGTATTAAATAGATCTAGAGTCATTCAGAAATTGAAGAGATCAAGTGGATTGTTTGAAATAATGCGTCAGAAGCTGCAATAAGAATTGACTGAATCAATGAGAGCTTCATATGAAACAACGTCACGAGACCACTATTGGTACTCAGCCGATATCGAGCAGTCATTTGGCCATCTGGAGCGAGTACTCGGCACAGAACTAAAAAGACATGATGCTTTCGGCCCAGTTGAACAGCCTGTTGGGGTCCTAAAACGTGGAAAGCAGCTTCAATGCCGGCAGTAACATTTAATTGGCTTTTAGGATTTCCTGGATATAAACGGACCATAAACATTGGAACAGAACGGGAACTGACTATTAAGTCCTTTGCTTTTCTTCTTCCGAAACACATAAAAATCCTAAAAGTTATCATCGAATGGAGGACTTTCTTGCATGCTTTTCGCACATTAAAATGGTTCGTTGGGTCAATCCTGTCGTCTAATTCAAGAGATGGCCCACGAAGCGACATTTTCGAAATCGAACCTGAAATTAAGCTTTCAAACCGAACTTTTAAGGGCCGAACCCGTACCAAACTGGAACATTCTTAACTAAATTTTGAAAATGGAATTTTATTCGAAAACTAGTTTACATTTTAAACAATTTTTGGTTAATTTAAACTCAATTCAATAGCTAATAAAAAAATACTTTAAAAAAAGAAAACTAGAAGATTATACAGAAAGGTGAAAATAATTCATTTTCTCCTAATTTTAAAATCTACGTCATTCAGAAGTTTTATTTTGAATTCAAATATGATAAATGAATGAGAGACAGTGTAATTAAGCAATCAGAAAACAACGAAAAAATGCATTGAAAGTTAATTTGAAGTGTCCTTTATGGGAGATGGTGTGATAGATTCAAACTTTGTTAAAACTATTTGTTTCGAAATTCACATGGAACTTTCATGGTCATATTTCGAACTTTTTCTTTTATGATTTTGTTTCGTTGAGGTTATAAAGGTTATGAAGAGAATCAAACAACCCTTCAGTTTGATTACAATTTATTATTTATTCCAACAAAAACTTCAAAAAATGAATATTTTTCACAGAAATTAATATCTTTGAAGTGATAGTTGTGATGTTAAAATTTACATATAATTTATTTATGGGAAAAAATTATTTAAATTTTTTTATCATTGAAGAGCGTGAGAGCCGATGAGATGGGTGAACGTTTCCATGAAAAAATGAATTTAAAACTTAAGAAAATTGATTTTATTTTCGGAAAGTGTGAGAGATTCTTTTGGAAAACAAGATTGTCTGAAATAAATTGATGATTAAAACACGAAAAAAATGTTTTAAATTTTTTGAAAAAGATTGAATGAAAGATAAATAAATAAATAGCAACTGGTGTTGATGAGGTGCTGGTTAGTGAGGCCTGGATGGTCGACGTCATGGATGATGCTTGCAAATATGGTTGAAAAGATCTCTGTGTCTGAAAAAACTTTCTGTGTGTGTTTGTGTGTGTGTGTGTGTTTGTGTGAGTATGTTGTTGTGTGTATGTGTTTCTTTGTGTTTATGGATTACTATGTACATGAAGAGTGTATTCATGGTAAAAAGATTAGCATACCAAGAGTAGTAGGACGTTTGTAATTAAGTTATTTTTTTAAGAAAACATTTTTTCTTTAAAATTTTGTTTTTTCCGTGCTTTTTGTTTTTTTAGTCTTTTATAGAAAAATATCTCAAGTACTCAGAGATTTCCGTTTGAACTGGAAAAACTTGCATTAAAAAAAGAAAGTAAAAAATGATTTTAAAGTCGCATTATTGAAAATAGTTGATGCGGCAAAACAAAATCTTATTGAAATTTCGATTACTTAATAGTTGTACACACATTTCACGAGCTTTACACTTTTTATGTTATCGTAAAAAATTTTAAAGTTCAAAGAAAGCTTAAATTTCAAAGGTTTTCGCTGAGAACTTAGGATCTCTAGGGTCCATAAGGACTCCATCACTTCTTCAACACTACAATGGTGCAAAAAGCAAGAAAGATTTAGCTTATGCCCGTATAATACGGAGCGCACACACATTCAACATACACAGAAAATCAGAATTACTGACCGTCACTAAATGGTCATCTTAATTAGAAAAACATTTTCCGTCATTATCACTAAACCGTCAACATCCTGGTCTATACTCACTGCACCACTCTCACTTTCAGAGAATTCTATTAAATATTCCTTACTGCATAGACACATGGAACTTAGATGAAAGATACAGACTGACTGACCGTGAAGATCACCAACAAGCACCACATACAATTCTGATTCTTTCGAAAATGAATTGGGTCTGAATGAAGTCCTAAGATACTGGATGTGTAATCAGCGACTTCATCGAAAGAGAAAAAATGTTTTTTGAAATGCAAAGACCCGTCAGACGTGTCATTAAATAAAACTAAAATTTCATCATAAAAGCTTTTAAAAAATATGAATTGATGACTAAAAACAAGAAGAAAAAGGCTATGCTTTGAAAGTATAACATGTTATAAAAATGTGATTAAAACATTCATAAAAACAAAACAAAATGACCCGATTCTGACCAATAAAGGGCTCTTATTCAGAAGCACGTGGACAGAGTAGGTGACGTCGGCGGCGTGGATTCGGTTGTGGTAGAGGTGTGATAGGTGGTAGTGCTTTTCGATGGTGGCCAGGTACTTGAGCAGTGACCTGCCATCGATCTTGAACTTTTGCATCATGTCCCGCTGCTGTGTGTTGTGTGGGAGGGGGTTGTGTGTGTTTTGTGTGTTGAGGAGGGGTGTTTTTTTTGTTGTGTGTATGTATTAGTGTGTGTGTGTGTGTGTGTGTGTGTGTGTGTGTGTGTGTGTGTGTGTGTGTGTGTGTGTGTGTGTGTGTTTGTGTGTGTGTGTGTGTGTGTGTGTGTGTGTGTGTGTGTGTGTGTGTGTGTGTGTGTGTGTGTGTGTGTGTGTGTGTGTGTGTGGAAGAAGTGCTTAAGTTGATATAAGACAGGCTAGAAATAATGCCTTTCCACGCGCTATGAATACATTAGGCGAGGGGCTGCCAGCAAATTTGCATTTGCTTCGGAGAGTCTAATAAAGATACTCGCAAAGGAGCGAAAAAATAAAAAATGGAATTAGCGAAAAAGAATCGGAAATGCGATGAACGACTTGAGATCAACTAGTTTCCGCGTAAAACAAATTGGAAAGTCTGAATCAGTGTTGAGTGTGCGCTAGGCTGAAAGGGAGTAACTGATGAAGCGATAAGTTGTAAAGTAGAAATTAATGGCATTTCAAAAGTGGAGTTTTTTAGCCACTCGGCAGGTGATTCCGCGTTGAAAGAGGAGTAAATGTTTTGTAATTTACGACTAGAAATCGAAATTTTGCGTTAAAGAAATGTCCGAAAACCGCATTTTATTAGAAAAATTCATCTTTAGAATTCGTGACATCAAAATTTGAAAAAGAAAAAGTTGTAGGAAACAATCTTTTAAAGTGTGTCTGGAAAATAAGTTTTTCGAGGAAATTTTTTTAAAGAAAAACAATAAATGAATTATACAATTCCGATTCTTTCGAAAATTAATATGAGAAAATTTGAATAAAGAAGCGAGCGAAAAGGGACCAAAAGATAATGCAAAAACCACAAAAGAACAACAATCAGAATCAACAACATCAACATCAAAACCTAAAACGACAACAGCAGCAACAAAGCAACAACAATCAACAACCTTGAAGATGCTGTATGCAACGGTGATGAGGGGGTGTCCGTGGGAAAGACAGTCAAGTTGGAAGATGTCCAAGTCCCAGTGCTCCAGCCTGCCCAGGTGCTGTGGCAGGGTGGGTGGGTGGGTGGGATGAAGAAGATGATGATGAAGGGAGAGGGTGTGATAAAGAAGATGAGGGTGAGGATAAGATGAAGGTGGATAAATGGAGAAGATGATGGTGCAGGAATGGAATGAAAACATTGATAGTGAGATGATGAGTAAAGATGACATTTAAAAAATGATGGTGATGAGAAAGTGTTGTTGAAGGAGAAATAAGTAAGTAAGGAAAAAGCGAAGGTTGGCGAGCTCTCGAGTGAGAAATGTGTCTAAATATGAAGGAGTATGAACGATGTCTTCTTGTTAATTCTGTCTTGGATTGAACCAATCAAAAGCCAAATGGAAGAAAAAAATATTTTTACACAATTTAAGCAAGTAGTCGCGGCACTGGCAGTGATTGTTCGCTCTTTCAGATTTCCCGAACAATGAAGCTGAGAGGTGGAAGCCATGCCAGATTTTTATCCTTATTCACTGAGTTATTGGTTCCTTCAATCAAGAACTTGTCTGGCTTTTGAACATCTGCATCGCAAATTTTGTCAATAAAGCATTAAAAAAAGTAAAAAAAATGTCCGAAAGAAAGTAAATCTAGAAAAGTTTTTTATTAGAATTTTAGGTTTTTTATTTATAGGCTTTTTGCAATAGATTCACGTAAAGGAAGTGAAAGATAAGTTTAAAGATACGATTACCACACTAAAATCAATTAAAAACGATTATAAAAAATTGAAATTTTTTGATAAAACTTGATACATTCTCAGATCCAGTTTTTGTAGTTTAAATTCTAATTATTGAAACTCAAAACTCCAACTTTTGACTTTTGTCATTTTTTATTTTTGAGATAACTACCTTGAAAGGTGTCATTATTTCTTGGAAATAAGAGCTAGAAAACTGCCAAACGAAAATTGCGAGATTTTTTCTGAAATAATATGAAAGGGTACAGAAAAATAAGTTTCCCATGTTTCAGAAATTAAACATTTAAATAAACACCTTTTTGAAATTATTAGTATATTTACTTTATCAACTGCTTTTATGTTTCATATTTATTCATTAAAATATTTTTCAAGAAATTAATAACAAAAAAAAACAATGTAGCATTTAAAAAAAACTGATTAGGATTAGAAAAACTATAATAATAAAAAACCACTATCCAAAAGACATGAAGAATTCACGATCACGGCTTATAACGACACAACAGAGTGATAAGGGGTCAGGGTTGTTTGGTTAACCTTCTCGAGAGCTCTTTCATCCAGCCCTCCAACTCCGAAGGCCAGATCTTCATCGAGGAATTTGTAATTCGCTTCGGTGACGGTCGAGTGCTTGCTTGCATTCTCCTCGCTTTCTCCTTCTTCTGGAATTTTTACGATGTTACTTTACGAATATTTAGCTTGAAATTTTTTTTCCATTAATCTCGCGCTTAGTAAGTCATTGGCGGTTTGCTTACGAGGGACATTTAGTTTAGTTTGAGCTTACTTTCATTCTTTTGCCTCTCTCGACAGTTCTCTTCGTGGTGGAAGAGGGGTATGATGGACATGGTGGCGCACGGGGACATGGATCTTTTGACGGGTGAAATGGTGGGAGAAAGGAGACGCACCTTGCGGCTTGAGGTTGAGTTGCTCTTCAGGGATTGGGCTGCCGATGGGAAAACGCTGCTCTTTGCAGGGTTTTCTTGCCGATTCACAGGGGCTGTAAGAAGAAATGATTTTTAATTTATATACTTTTATTTTATTTGTTTTATTTTTTCATATTAGAAATTGTTAATGCAACAAAATTATTTTCAAAAAACCCGTTTACAAGTTTTTATTTTAAATAGTTTTCTTGAAGAAATTGAAACAACTTCGACCAAACTACCGCTGAGGTGCAATTGTTTTGCAAACAAATATAGCCTCGTTAATTGATTTTTGGGTTGAAAGTATATTTTTAAAAGTTATAAACTTGTAGGTGTTTTGAAATACATTTTAATAATGCTGCCCAACAATAGTTAATTGAAGTTTGCCTTCGAATGGCATTTAATTTAGCTCAAGTAAATAATAAAAATAGAGAAAAGAATTTGAAGTGCTAAACATTTTTATTGTATTTTAAATATATTCTTATAGATTTATTTTTTATCACTTTTTTCGGAGTCAATTTCTTTTGCTGGTTCTTCTTCTTTTTCTGTATTTATAGAAAATGAAAAGTTTTTTCAATTTTTTCGTATTAAACAAATTATTTTAAAATAATTTCAAAAATATATAAATTGAAAGTTTGTCAATCAGAAGATTCAAAAAACAATGAGATAATAAGCCTCAAAGTGAAACCAAACTTGAGACCTTTATTAAAAATAATAAAAATAATTCCACGAATAAAAAAGCAGCAATTAATTCAGAATCGAACCAAGAAAGGTCTTGCTGATGTACTGGGATATTTGGCTCCCCGCTCGTCCAGACTCCGACAACTGGTCCAACTCCCGTTTCAGAATTCTTTTGAACTGCAGTCGATGACATTAGTAATAAGTACTAATTATAATGAGTAATTATTATTACTATAATTGTTATAATTACTATTTAATATTTTAATTGAGCCTTACGAACAAAGACGATCACCACATTGATCCAATAACTCAAAAAAAACTTATCGGCTTCATTACATAACTCCACCACACCACCCCACTACCACACTACACCTCCATCACAACACTACACTACCACAATAAACCACCATCACAACACTACACTACCACACTAAACCACCACACTTTCCCACCTTCGAGCTAGCAAGGTCTCCCAGGGATCGGTGTGTTTGGATGGCTTCCAGCTGATCCAGGCACCAGTCCATGTCATCGAGGACTTCCAGAACGCTGTCTTCTGCGGTGATGTGGTTCAGGGATGGAGTGCTTCAGATGAAAGTATAAATAGGACTACTTTACGGCAAGCGGGTTGGCTTAGATGGTAAGTCGTTAGACCTGCAACTTAAAGGTCGCCAGTTCGAATCCCTGTACAGCCAACCGTAAGCTATCATATACCTATTGTATATGATGCGGTGTTTCACGACTTATGTCGTGTGAGTGGCGCTTCAGTTGCGTGCCCGGGCGCTATACAAAGCTGACTTTTTTTTTACCACCACCACACTACACCACCTCACTACACCACCTCACTACATCACCTCACTACACCACCTCACTACACCACTTCACTACACCACCACACCACACCACCTCACTACACCACCTCACTACACCACCTCACTACACCACCTCACTACACCACCTCACTACACCACCTCACTACACCACCTCACTACACCATCTCACTACACCATCTCACTACACCACCTCACTACACCACCTCACTACACCACCTCACTACAGCATTACTTGAAGCTGCTGCATAAAAGCATGTGCTTTAAAAGCAATATATTTTATACATCTAAGAGTTTAAGGGTGAAGAAATCTATTCTACGTCGGCTAAAAAAGACGGCTGAAGAGTGATGGTGATTGAGTTTGATCTTGGTGTTTAGTGATGGGAGGGCTGGGTATAGCTCTGATGAGACACTTTCATCTATTTTAACTGGTTCTATTTCTTGTGCTGTTACGCCACGACTAAGAGTTTTAATGATAGGAGTGAAGAGGATGCTGAAGATAAGGTTTTCATGATGGGGACGAGGATGCTGTCAGTGATGATGATGCTGTGATGATGAAGGTGATGATGGTGCTGCGATGATGAAGGTGATGATGAAGGTGATGATGAAGGTGATGATGAAGGTGATGATGAAGGTGATAATGAAGGTGATGATGAAGGTGATGATAAAGGTGATGATGAAGATGATGATGAAGGATATGAGGAAGGTGATGATGAAGGTGATGATGAAGGTGATGATGAAGGAGATGAGGAAGGTGATGATGAAGGTGATGATGAAGGTGATGATGAAGGTGATGATGAAGGAGATGAGAAAGGTGATGATGAAGGTGATGATGAAGGGGATGATGAAGGTGATGATGAAGGTGATGATGAAGGTGATGATGAAGGTGATGATGAAGGTGATGATAAAGGTGATGATGAAGATGATGATGAAGGATATGAGGAAGGTGATGATGAAGGTGATGATGAAGGTGATGATGAAGGAGATGAGGAAGGTGATGATGAAGGTGATGATGAAGGTGATGATGAAGGTGATGATGAAGGTGATGATGAAGGTGATGATGAAGGTGATGATGAAGGTGATGATGAAGGGGATGATGAAGGGGATGATGAAGGAGATGAGAAAGGTGATGATGAAGGTGATGATGAAGGTGATGATAATGGTGATGATGAAGGTGATGATGAAGGTGATGATGAAGGTGATGATGAAGGTGATGATGAAAATGATGATGAAGGTGATGATGAAAGGGATGATTAGGCTGGGAAGGCAGCGGTGATGATTGCATTGGAATGGCGCAGATTGCGTTGTAAATTTTCGTTTCATCGATATACGATAAAGAGATTGCCGTCCGCGCGATTCTCAGTGCGTGGTTTTGCTTTTTATTTATCAAATAATTGGGAAAATATTTACGAAAAGTACACAATCTGGAAATAATAAAAGATCATATATACAAAATGTATATGTATAAAAGTTATAAAACTGGAGAAGAAATAGGAGAAGAGATGATAAGGTATAAGTGGTTGAGTGAGCGGTCGAAAGGAAAGCATTAAAAGTGACCCGATGCTAATTAGAAAAGTTAATTACATGAAGGCCGGGTTAATAGGAATTTATTGATTTGGCTTTCAGGGTTGGTTCAATAGGATAAGACCATTGATGCTTCTCTGGCGGTTTGCAGAGGTTCACTCAATCTAAAAATACGTTTTTAGTCAATCTTATGGCGAAGCTACCCTGCTTTGTATAACTTTTTTTTCTAACTTGAAAAAACGTTTTTTTGAACGTCAAAACGATTACAAAATAAATATTTCATAGTGGATCAAGCTCTAATGGCTGACATTTTCAAAGAGTTCTCTATCCAATGCCCTTCAAACAAGAAAGAAAAATATTTGCAGAAAAAACATCTGGTCAGAAGAACACTCAAAGATCATCGCGGTAATTATACAAATAATTGGATGTGTTATAAATAAGAAAATTGTAAAAAAATATTAATTGCGTTAAACAAATATTTCTGGAAATCTTTTTAGAATAGTTTAACAAGCATCAGTATGCGTGCTCCTCTGTCAAATAGTATTTCCATCAAGAAATTAATAATTGTTTAAAAAATCACTGTGTATATGAATCTTTTAATAGAATTTTTAAAATAATCACAGAATGAAATCTTATAAATATATTCCAGATGAAATAAAAATATTCAATTAATGAAATTGTTTCTGTAAATAATCTTCTACGAAGCGGAGAATTGAAATTGGAAACATGAAGATCTTGAAGCCAGATTTGTTAATAAATAACTATTTTTGGAATTGATGAAAAATCTGTTTATTAAAATGAATGAAGCCATGAAAGAATGACTTATTAGAAGTCGATCAGGTTTCTCTAAAGATGATAGATGGATGCATAACGGTTGAGCCTGGCTGCGTGTGGTGTGGTGGCTGGGACCAGTGTTGTAGAGAAATCACTCTGTATTCTCGAAATGGTAGTTACAGACTATAGTGAGGTGCTACTTGTAACTGCTGCGAAGGATCATACTAGATCATCTAATGATCCTCATAGCTTGGCTTTTTATGCTGCTAAAAAAACATAAACTCTTTTTAAAAAGTCTAGATAAAAATATTATTGAAAAATATAAAATTTGAAGTTAAAAAAATTAAATGTTTAAAATAAAAAAAGATTTAAAAGTGAAAGATTCAAAGTAGCGACAATGTATGGAAGTTTAAAGTGCAGTGAAGGGTGAATTATGGCGCTGTAGAGAGATTACACAGCTAAGATACAAATCCCCGCATAACAAGCTAATGTGGATTTATCGCACGGATTGTCGTAGTAAAGAGGTTGTTTGTGAGATGGAGAGGAGAGGGGTGAGTGGGAATAGTGATGGATGCGCCTGTTCTGGCTGCAGAGACAGAGGTTAATAGAAATATTGCGTAGCATTCTTTGGCTTTCAAATAAAAGGGCGAGACTCTTCTTCAATTGCTTGAAAGGTTTTTTCATCTTTGTAAATTGTTTTTTCGTGTGCCTGAAAGTGTTTGCAGTAAGGAAAGATTGAGAGGCGGTGTATTGGTGTTGTTATATATGCTCGAGAGTACAGTCGGTATGCAGTCAAGACACAAGCGTGCATCACTGAGTAAGCAATGCGGCCCATGCCAGGGCCAAGAATCGAGAGGAAGGGATTCGACAAAGAACAACGAGTTTTAATTTATTCCAAAGCATGGAAACAAGAGATGGGACTCGAATCGAGATCGAACCAAACTTTTAAGAAACAAATCGTACTTGCAAGGAACTCGAACCTTCTTAAGAACCGAACTTGAACTTCATAAATTTTAACCGTTGAATTAAATTTGAAAATCAATTAAATTTTAGAATAAATATTTTAGTTACTTAAAAAATCATTTACGGCACTGGCTGGATTGCGGTATAACTTATAAAAAAAACTCAAACTATATTCAAACTCAGATAAATCAAATTCGAATCGAACTAGAAATCTATAAGAGTCAAACTCAACCCGCAATCAAACTTAAATGATGTCGAACTCAATTGAACTCGATCTGTTTCATTTGGGTTCGAATCCCATTTCTGATGAAAACAATGATAAAATTACTCTTAGAGAGGGATGAAAGAAGTAAAGTGTCCCGTAGTGGGTATTCACTGTTTAAATTATATTTTATGGAAGCGATGATGCTACGAGAAACCTGATGATAGTGACAATGTTGTGTTATATCATATAGGCGCTCTTATTGAAAATGTTATTTTATTTTATACGGCGCATTACACGCTACATTTAATTTGCACTTTGCTCATATTTATTGGCGTGTTTGTGCACGTCTATTTTTTATTGATCTCGCAAAAAATTCTCAAAGTTTATAATTCCTAACTTTTAATTTTAAAATGTTTCAATTATTTTGTGAGAGAATTTGTTGAATTTTTTCCCGTTGTTTCGGTGTGTGAAGTTGAACGAACCATGCATTTTAGAGGCTTCTGGGGACAAGAGTGTCGCATTCGTTGACGAAGCTGCCGTCTCTTTGTGAGCAGAGTCCACGTAAAAGTTAGAAGACCTTCTTCTCCTTCTGAAATATAATTAAATTGATTTTAATAAATAGTTTTTAAAAATATATTGATATATTAAAAGTGGATATCTAAATCAATTAATCATTTTTAAAACTTAATATCGGCTTTATATTAATACACATTTAAAATTCAGTTTGCAGCGTTTTTTCATTGTGCAAAAGCCAAAAGACAAAAAAATATTTTGAAATGCAACAAAAAATGAATAATCGAAAAAAGTGAAAATAATTTACTTTTTCAACTTCTTTCCCTCTTAAAATGTAAAATTGAATTCCATTTTATACATTCACTTTTGGCAAATTGGTAGATATAAAAGAATACGTGTGAAGAAAAGCTTTAGCATTTTTTCGCCTTTTATTTTCTAATGTTTGCAAACTAATGCAAACTAGAAAACTATTTTAATTAGACTTTCAAAACCTCAAGAGAAACTAGTCATAAATAAGCCTTAGAAGATTACAAAAATTGTAACTTTAAAAAAAATTATTTTAAGTGTGCATCTCAAAACGTTCGCTACAGTAAAAATTGTTTAAGTTTTTTTCGGTTTTATTTAAATTCCCAAATGCATAAACACCGATACGAACAAATACATGCATGAAAAGCTCCGTAAACACACAAAAGCGGATTTTGCAGTTACGAACAAACCTAAGTTACTTGCGTATGTTGAATTTTTTCTAGAGACTATTCAATTCACTTTTATTAAAAATAATCGGTCTTTTGCATTATCGATAAGCTCCGGAAACACGTTCGGCTATATTTATTTAATTTGGTCAGGGTTACTAACAATATAATTAGCTGACTTTATTTTAATAATAAAGTTTAAATTAAATGCCACGCGTACAATTTTGTTGAGAAAAGACTGGCATGGTTTCATAACAAGAGTTTAATCCTCCTTGCTTGCATCAAGGGATTGATCTTAATATTTACACATTTTTGACCGTTCCAAGTTTAACGGTGTTTTTATTTTTTTATGGTTTCGCATATTTACATTTTATCCATACTTGTCTTAAAAATATTTTACTAATTTAAATTTATTTATTTATGCATAACGATGTTCTTTTAAATGCAATATGCCATCCATGACTTTCAAGGCAATTTAACACCCTATAAGTTTGTCGTCTTTTCGAGAAGTTAAAATGTTTTAGAAATTGGTATTACTATCTTTTTTTTATATAGTTTTTTTGTGAAAGTTTAAAAAAAATATAACGTTTATGAAACAGTAAAGCTTGAAATAAATACAAGAAATTATAAAAAAAGGGCAAAAAATCGTTATGTTTAATAAGACTTCTCCCTGCATCTCTGCTCATTCTTATTAGAAGCTCAGGCGTGAGTTTCTCACGTAAAATGAATCACCAACGAGGATACAGAATCACGCTTTTTTGATTTCCAAAGATTGGAATGGAAAATTATGCTACATTTTTAGGCAGCTTGAAATATAATCTTTAAAAAAATATAAAGAAAAAAACATTTTGAAGTATGCAAATGAGCAAGTTAGTATGCATTATTCAAAAAGAACTTGAAATGTCACAGAATTATCTTAGAACAAAAACTACCGCAATCAGCAAACTCTAAAAAACAAAAAAACAAAGTTTAAAAAAAATAAATGCGTCAATAACGGACCATAAATGGAAAAAACATGGACCATAAATTAAAAAATATATTCAATAAAACCTTGAACTTTCAATTGATCGATTTCGTCGACGAAATGGACGTACTTATCGTTGAGTCGGTTGATGTCGACGTATGTGTTCCTGGCGATCTGAAGTCGATGCAGGATCAGGGCGAATGGCGTCACAAAGTGGTCCTCTGGATACATGCTGTGCATGGGAGGGGGGATGGGTTGTTGGTCGGTTGGTCGTGGTGAATGGCGTGGTGAGTAAATGAATTGGTGGGTGAATGGGATGATGGATGAATGGGTAGATATATGAACCGATTGATGAGTGAATGGATTGGTAGATGAATTGGTTAGTTGCTGGTTTGATAGCTGGATGAACGTGCTATTTTGTAAATGAATCAATTAATGCTCAAATAAAAAGTTTTTAGATTGGTAAACGAATGGATTTTTAGATTTTTATTCATTTAAAAACGATTGGTGGCTAGTTGAGTAGTGAATGAGTAGTTAGATAAATGAATAAATGATTTGGGTGGAAATAGAGTAAGAGGCTGATGATTGGATGCAAAGATAATAAAAGTCGACGAGGGGACGATAAATAAATGGGGGCGTGGGTTGTTGTCTGGTGAACACATGTCGGAGCAGAAAATCAATGAGTCGGTGGGAAGAAAGAGTAACGTCTAATCGTGCTGGTGTGTTTTGAACACATGCAGCCCTTGAAAACATTTGTCGATCAATAAAAGTTTACTAGATGAAAACAAAGTTAAATAGGTTTTGAATTATATTGAATAATCAATTTGAATTGTCTCGAAGGATGTTGATAAATAAATGGGAAAAAAATTCTTTTGATTTAATCATTAAAGATTGAAGGAAGCACAAACAAGAGTCTAAAGATCGAAAGGTAGTTCAAAGCATTGAAAAATCGACTTTACTTTTCAATAAAGACGTCACAAAAACAAACATTAATTAATTTTTTTCTTTTTTCAACCCTCGTAAAATTCCGCGATCATTATGTACCCCAAGGCTCTTTCCACTCCATGTTATCAAAATGATAATGCAATGACGAACTCATGAATATTTATGACTTTGTGCACTTCTAAAGGAAGTATTAATTTCACAAAAATCTTAAATTCATCTTTCTCAAATATCGATATATTCGTTAATTATGAATCGAATATCTTGGGGTTTTTTTGAAATTCTAATGCTTATGTAATAACTTGTGACAAGGTGTATGCTGAGATAATGCTTGTTGGCGATTTTAAACGTTCAGTCAGCCTGTATAGTTCATCTAAGTCCCATAAATCTATGCAAATAAATCTATTATTGTAAATAATATTCATACTAAATACAGTATATAAATACATTGTAAATTGATATTTTTTAATTTTGCATTTAAAAATAATTTTTATTTTGTTTTAAAAATATTTTTTCTTTTTTTTACAAATAATTTTTCATTTTTTTTTACAAATTATTTTATTTTTTTTGTTTTAAACATATTTAATTAATTTATTTTATAATATGAAATATAGAGTTTAGTCCCTTTACAAGCCAGACATGGTCGAATCCCGAATGACCGCATATTAAATGAAACGGGTTCTAGATAAAAATATTAAATAAAATAAATAATTAAACTAAAATGAAAAAATTTAATGTTAACAATATAAAATATTATTGATAATTATAAAGAAATAAATGTATTATTTCAAATAAATAAATATGTAAATAAATATATTATTTCTAATAAATAAATATGTAAATAAATATATTATTTCTAATGAATAAATACGTAAAGAAATATATTATTTCTAATAACTTTATATGTAAATAAATATTTTATTTCTAATAAATTAATGTGTAAATAAATATATTATTTCTAATAAATAAATATGTAAATAAATATATTGTTTCTAATAAATAAATGAATAACTAATTCAAAAACAAAAATATTAGTAGCCGTACCATGGAGTACCATGTATTTAAGTAACTAAAAAATTGTTTTTAAAAAAGAAATTTTAATTTTTAATTTATTGGTCTGCATGATTGAAGAGCTTTATTTTGTATTCATAAAATGATTTCAAATAAATTAAAAACGGTTTTTAATTTGTGAGCAGTGCGCAGTACACATTCGACATTGCGCTGAGCTTGTTTCCTCTGTGGAAGTTTCAAGAAACTTGTGGCGTCACCCAGTCGTCACTGAAGTATCGGCGACATTAAACTTCCGACCAGCAGCTCGATTACAGTGGACTTTTGCATACTTTATAACATTCAGTATTTCGCCACTTGAATTTTAATTCTGCCCACGTGCCCTCTTAATAGACTTTTTTTTGTGATATCGAAAATGTGAAAATGCATTAAATTGTTAATATTGTGAGATTGGTGATGATAATGGTCTCAACATCTTTTAAAATACTTCAAGCCGTTATTAAAAAATTCTGTGTGTGTTTTTAAAATGTCTCTTTTTGATCTATAGACTATTACATTTAAGAAGGGTTGTTATTAAAAAAAACGTAATCTCTTGACGTTATAGTTATTTAACAAAAATGTTAAACTAAAGGATCAAAAATGAATTATGATTTATTAAAAATATATTTAACTGAAGGTTCAGTTGCATGATGACATCATTGAAGTTGATAAACCTTCCAGAATTGAAGATGAGAACGAGAAGTGTGTTGCAGATGGGGAAAATATTTTGACTTCAATGGTTTCCACAGAAGGAACAAGTCCGTCAGATGATGAAGCTTTGAAGTATGCTCATATCAAGCCAGAAATAAGTCCAATGTTTTCCTGAAAACACCACCAATAGCGTTGGTAAACAAATCATTCTTGACTGAGCCCATTCTCGTAGTGATACTTAAAATGTCAAAAAAGAAATGAATGAATGATTTTAAATATGGGACCAACTAACAATGGTTCAGCTTGTATTGTTCTTTGACTACTGTTTCTTGCAGAAGAACTGCGGCACCACCATGAAAGTTGTAAAAAAAACTCTAGCTGTCATGTTATAGAAAGATTCAAATGGTTTCAATAAGTTCAGCTTCGACGAAAGAGAGTCAAGACCTCTCAGATATGCAGAAACAAACTGATAACCTTCTCCTTTTCACTTCTGTGTTACTCAATGGACACTATGTCAATGGGGTGTGCTGGAAATTTGTTTAAAGAACTTTTTTCTAAATTGCAACGCTTTAAAAATGGGATAAAATGCAAATCGCTGGAAAAGACTTTTCTGGCGTTGATTCGATAATGAGGAAGAGTGTGTTTATGAGGTACAAATGTACAATAATAATAGTTTTTCTACTGACAGTTATATTTTTTTGTTAATAACCATGATTTATTATCATTAATAAAAGTATTATAATAATAAAAAATATGTGTACATAAAAACAAATAAAATAAAGAAAATAGGAATAAATGTAAATATAAAAAAAATAATGGAAAAAAATTAGTATATCAAAATATAATATCAAAAGGAAATAAGAATAATAAGTCCAAGAATAATAATGATCATAACAACACGTTGCCATCACCCTTGGAAACAGCGGATGGGTGCATGAGTGTGGCCTAATGACTTCAAAGAAAGTCCTTAAATCATTCGGCAAAAAGTCATTAACCTTTTTGCTCATTCTTTCCGTGAAATAGAAAAAAAGAAATAATAAAAAGCTTTTTTTTGCCGTGAAAAAGTCTGATTTTCTGGTTTTTCGAGTTTCGAGATTTGTTGAGCTTCCTTAAGGTAATAGAGGAAATGAAGCAATGTGCTTCCTAATGTGTTACGAGGTGGTACTTTTGGTCTGAGTATTTTAAATAAATACTTATTTTATATTTTTTATTCTGTTTTTACACTTTTTTGGATATTATTTTGAAATTATTTCTCAAGCAATTTGCAGTTTCATTTCGAAAGGAAGAATGCAAGCATGGGTGCTCTCTAGCTTCAGGTTGCCATGGTGCCGTGTAGCAATTAGAAGCCTTCATAATTTAAATTGATAACTCAAGTTTCTATTTGTTATATAATCTTAAAGTATAGTTTAAGGGCTTTTTATTGAAAACTAAATATCAATTATGTTTAAATGGGAGAAGGTGAACTAGTTGCAAATGAATTATAAACATAATTTCGTATAAAATAATAATAGTTAAATAATAATATTAAAGTTCATTTTTTTAAAACTTTTCATCTCTTTGAAAATTTCGAATGAAAATCAATAGTGTTCTCAGCCTATGAGAGAAAATAAAAAGACCAAGTGTTGAAATGAGATGCCTTATTAATGAAATAAAAAAAATGTAAAAAAGTCATTAAAGTTTCCTAATTTTGAAAAATTAACAAGTAAAATTAAATATTAAAAGTGGAAAAAATTTTTGTAAATTAAATTTTTATTAAAACAATTTTAAATTAAAAATAATCCATAGTTAATTGAATAAATTGTTTATTTATTTAAAATCCTTAATCTACCAAATAAAAATACTTGTTATTACTTCATAAGTGATCGGGCAGGAGATAAGCTCATCAAACGTCGCCTTGCACAATGCGTTTGCTTGACAGATGATATCGCCTTACTTGAAAACGAGCATCGAGAGACCAAGCCCAGCTGGGTGCTTTGAGACCTAGCGCATGCCGAGTTGGGTTACAAACAAATGTTTCAAAAACCGAGCAGATGCGTCTTAAGCAAGCAGGCCATTCTGTCGTGCCGTCTGCTGCAAAACTCTTTATCGTGGATGACTTCAGATGTCTCGGATTCTATGTTGGATCCACGATGTGAGAGTTAGAATCGGCTTTGCACTCGTCCAAACTGAAGATTGATCTCAAGATTCGTATCTTTCAAACTCACTGAATTTATTTTTGCTCAATGACTTCGAATCATGGAAACTCATTTTCGAAGAACTTGACGTCTCCGCCAGGATGATGCTTGGAATCCAACAGTTAAACGACCACATCAACGACAAGCCTCTCTACACACGAGTCGGACAGAAGCGCATCAGTGAAATTCACTGGTCATTGTCTTCGCATGCACGCATATGAACTTGTCTCGAGATGAAAGCTTGAAAACGACCTTGCTTCAAATGTATGAAAGCGTTCAAAATATAAAATATTAAAAAAGACAGATTTTTATTTAAAAAGAAATTATTTATTAAAATCAATTATAAATTTATTTAGAATCACTAATCTTCTAAATAAAAATAGTTTGTATTTCATTAGACAATAATCAAGAAGGGAGATAAACATATGTTTGATGTTTGACATTAGTCAAGCTCATCAAAAACAAAAAATTAAAAATCATAAAGTTTAAAAAAAATTCTTTTTAAAAATCAATTATTTTTTAACAGACAAAAAAAGTCTTTTATTTCTACAATGAAAATGTATCCTATTTTAAGATGTAATTTTAATAATTTTGAAAGATACTGAACTTCTGGCGTATCTCAACTCTACAACTTTTTATAAAAAAAGACATTTTATTTTAGAATTTATTTGAAATATTTCAAAATCATTTTTCGAGCATTATGTAATCTTCATCAAAGAAAAAAGATAAAACAGTGATATAAGATTGAATACATTTTAAAATAAATAAACCTTGAAGGTTCTTTTCAAATAGTTGTTAAAAATTTCTTAATTTTTATAATTTTTTTAGTAAGATTACAATTTCAATAAAACCCACTTTTTTCAAATTTAATGAAAGATATAGGAGGAAGCATGTGTGGCCGCTGGAAACACATTTTAATAATTTTAAAAACTGTTACAAAATGTTTTTTGAGTTCATACTCACAAATAGCATAATAACAATGAGTTACCCATAACCATTTGTTTGTAAGTAACCCTCAAAAGATATTTTAAAGAATAATTTGCTTTTGTATATTATGTAATTAAATATTTTATTCTATATTATTTAAATAAACTATTTTGTCCATATCATATAAATAAACTATTTGATCCATATTATGCGAATAAACTATTTTATCCATATGATATATAAAAAACTATTCAACGTTTCTAATAAATAATAAGTATATTTTGTCTTTGTGGTAAATGATTTATTTAGTAGGCTAAAAATAAGAAAAACTGCCCCCCTTTTATCCGGGACTGGATGCACCCATGGAAAGTTAGCTGACAACACACGATTTCCTTTGTTCTTTCCAATATTATTTCGTCTATTTAATGAGGACACTGCAAAGCTCTACTACAAAATTCAACCCAGTCTCCACCTTAAAGAAGAGTTATGACAGGGAATCATTCCAACAAAAGATGCACTGGGCTGTGTTTAAGTCGAAGAAGCAAGATCGAGAATCAAGTCATTCACTGATCAGCTGTGAATTCTGAGTCTGGTGCATGCTTTCTCTCATTAACGCCCCCTTGGGCTTCTGGTTTCGACAATAATTGACTAATATTATTTTAAACATTATAATTAATATTCTATAATTTTTATAGAACTAAGTGTCAATTTCACAGTAAGAAAAGATAGTTTAATTGCTTTTGAGGCTAAATTGAGAATACGAAAGTGGGGCTTATAAACACAAAAATTACACTCAACGATGCGGATTAGTGGCTGACAGCTTATGAGCTGCATTGTCATGGTATCTGGGCCGCAATTCTACAGTTCAGAGGGAAATGAAAGATTAAGTTAAATGATGGGAAACAACTTGAATATACTGAAATAAAATAAAAAATAAACTATAAAAAACTGAGACTCGAATGACGAAACATATTAAAACACTACGACAAAACATGGTCCGAGAAATACAATAAAAGAGTTTTTATGTCTCTGTGCAACCACTGAAACTCTCATTAATTCAATAGTATCATCGAATTGAAAATTGGATAAAAGTCAAAAGACCTGCGGCGAATAAGCACCCTAAACCACAACTAAAGAATTATTCCACCAAACTAACTGGTCAGGGATCGAGGTGGGACTGGCTGAGACCGAGGAGTGGCAAGAGGCGAGTTGGCAGAGGTTGACTCTGGAGGCGGTGGTCGAGGAGGAGGAGGTTTGCTGCTGCAGTTGTGGCGTGTCGTAGTTCTCATTTCGGTACAGAAAAGAACCTCGTCGGGGTTGTGGTTGCGAGAGGAGTTGTGTTTGTTGCGGAGATGGTTTCTGGGAAAGTTGCAGTTGAAGCAATTGCTTTTTGCTGCTGTCTTGAGCCATCTGTGATGTTTTGGGAAATATTATAGTTTTTAGTTACTTAAAAAAATCAATTGAACATAATTTTTCTGTTTTATTTTGCACATAAATTATGTATTAAAACAAAACAGCCTTTGGTAGGCGCCAAAGTGGTTGCCTTTCTCGTAATTATGATTTATCATTCTTTATTATTTATTTTTATCTATTTTCAAAAAAATGTATTTACATTAAATAACATTATTTTTTTGGGTATACTTCTTGAATATTGTATTTGGTGCGTATAATTTTAAATAATCTGATACGATTTTCGAAGTTTTTGCTTCATCAAAATATAATGCTGCCACCCCGACCCCATCACTGGCCTAAGGATGAACGATTCTTGCCCACACTAGGCTTTAGGCACTAAAGTTTAGTGCAGCATTCCCGTTAACTTTTAATTCACAATGTAATACTGAATCAATAATTGGTTACCATTTATTCACTTTTCCAGCCTTTAATTCACTTTCTGTCTTCAAACATAAACACTCACTTCTTTTAACAGCCAAAGAGCGTTTCAATGCCTTTTAAGCCTTTGCAGGCAAGTGTTAACTTGGACTTGTTTGTCTCGGTAATTATTCCCATATATCCGCCTTCTAAAAGCACGTTCAAAGGCGTCACTGTCTACCTTTTATGCGCTTTTGCAGAGCTCTGAATACGCTGTGGTGAATGAGCTTTTGCTCTGCAAGAACTGGGTCAAAATCCGAAACTTGTTCAGGAACCTTGTTAAATATTTACTCCTAACAGCAAATAAGTTCCACTTTTTAAAATTCATTTTTCAAAATCGACTAAGCCCTTACACCTAACACATAAATGCCGATTAAAAAGCTATTCCAGTCTCAAAGAGAGTCACACGGGACGACATTGCAAGAGACTCTTTAAGACGACGGCACGCAAGGCGGATTAGACTTTTGAAGAGATTGTTGGATGTTTTGAGAATATGCCATCTTTCTGAGGCATTTGTCGTTGTGGCTTGCTTGGTTTGGCAATGCGGTTTTGCGATGTGACGCAAGTTGCCTATTGGAAGCCGAATGTTTCCGAAACAATGGATTCGCAACGAGTGATGGATAAAGCAATTCAATAATCTGCGCATTATCATAAACAAGTTACTTACTGAGCATCGTTCAATGCTGGAGGGGTTTAATGCATTGCAAATGTTATAATTTATAAAATGGCAAATCGTAGTCTGTTTTTTTCCGAGTCATTACGTCGTATTTTTCATCTTTTTAAGCAGTTATTTCCGGCACTTTACTTACCCGGATGATGTGAAAACACTTTGGAGTCATAGGCTCCAGGCACTGTGCAACGTTCGGAAAGTTATGGTAGTTGTGCCGGATCATCATCTAGTCTTTAAAAACCATATGTTTACTAAATTTAGTGTTTTTTCAACGAAAAATAATTTTTTATAAAAATAATTTAATAATTAACATTTTAATCATCTAAAAAATTCTGGTTTTAAAATTCATATATGTTTCATTTGTGCTGATGAGGCCATTCAAATGTACATTAGAGGTTTCCAAAGCACATTAATTTTTTTTACAACATATTGAAAATTTTATTCTGTTTGAATTCGTTTCATGTTGAGTCTATTTTTGTGGCAGGAAATAATTTTCTACTTCTTAATATCTCATGGAAAGAAGGTTCTTAATTTAAAAGAAAATTGAATTTACATTTCTATTTCGGTAATTGAATAAATAAAAATTCGTGAAAATGGGGATTTAAAAAAAACAACATTTAAAAATCGAAATATTTCATGATAAAATGCTTTATGTTATTAATTTAATTTTTAATCTGCTTATAACTTATATCTTATATATCAATAAAACTAGTGCTGTATTTAAAGAAGAAAGAAAAGTGATTACGAAAAGAATAACTGCATTAAACAATGAATTTAACCGTGAATGCAAAGCTCTAGCAGACACCTTCACACTCAAACAATGCCCGAAACACACGCATTAAGTCAATCTTTATTGTTACACCCCAGAGCAGATGAATATAAATCAAAAATGAAGTAAAATTAATATTCAAAATAAATTTTAGCAGATTGCATGTTTGAAGTGTGAAACAGAACAGCAATGTTTGTATTTTCCGTCAAAAATCTTCTTCCTATTGACACAGCTGAAGGCCAAAAGGAAATAACTTAGTCTAAATATTTTTAAAAAGTAGTTATTATGTAATTTATGGAAAAATTACTCGTAGAAAACTCTTTTCATGTTTTGCATTTTTAACCAGTCAAATAGTGGTCGTTCATTTGAAATCTCATCAAACAACTAAACCATTTTTGTAGCTCAAAGTTCTTTGCTTCTGTACAGTTTGATATATGTTCGAAAGGCTCAAAAAAGTTTTGTTTTTAATCTCCGGTCAGTACCTTCTGTGTTATTTATGGATGAAAAGAAAATTATTTTCCCGTAATTACGGTTTTTATTTGAATGACCTTCTCTTATTTAAAATTATTTATTTTTATTTCCGTTTATTCGTTTTTTATTTTTATTTTCAAGTTCTTTCCGTATTAATTTGCATCAACTTGCAGAGCCTCCGATCAATCTTCAACTACAATAATTACATGATGCTCGCTGAAAAAAAGTTCACTTGAATTTTTTGATTTAATTAATAGTTAATTAAGTTTAAACTAATTTAAATAATTTGATCAATTGCTCATTTTGCGTCAGCGTGTTATAGAAATATATTTTTTTTTAAATGAATTTTAATAAATTGCTTATTATGTTTAAATCCTTTAAAAAAGAAAACAATGTTTAACATTTATTGACTTTTATAGTTTGAAAATTAATTTTTTTATATTATAAAAATAAAATAAATATTAAAAAATCGTTTTAAGTGTCCAAAATATTACTTTCGCGAAATTTTTTGGCAAGCAGACTAGCCTTCTAGATTTATGGATAGGATAAGAGTTTCATGCAGAGGTCTTAAAAAATAGAATACAAATAATTTTTGAAATTTACTTGCAAAAACTAATGCAAACTAGAAAACAAAAATATTATTACAACTTATTCTATTAAAATTCATTATAACTCATTATATTAAAAATCATTGTAACTCATTATATTTCAAATCATTATAACTAATTAATGAATTAAAAAAGCATGCAGTAACCTTTGTAAGTTAATTCCACAATTAAAAACAAATCATTTAATATGTTTTGTGATTGTTTATCAATTATTTCTTGAACTACTTTCGATAACAGATGTTCATGAATACCTCTTTATACCAGCATCATCAACTAGATCCTGGTTAGAGTTATATGGATGATCTGTACAATATATATATATAAATAAACTATACCTCACATTTTATATCTAAATTATATATTTGATATATGAATATTAAAATCTTGTATATGAATTAGATATAAAATAAAAATTTTGTGTGTGCCAATGTATGTGCATGTGTGAATATGATACATTTTGGAAATTCTATAGAAGAAATTTACCATGAATTAAAAGTTAATTTCAATATTTCCTAGAAGAAATTCTAAAAAGATGAAATGCTGCAGAGATGTTTGTGGAACTTCAATCGTCTCACGTTCTTTCATTTAATTAATTGTTTTGCATTCCCGCAGAAAAATATCAGACACGGAGACCCCTACTTTTCCTTATAATAAATTAATAAAATAATATTACCATTTAAATAGTATTTTTTGTCATTTATTTCAACCCACTAAAGAATAGTTTGAATTCATTTTTTGGAAAATTAATTTTTAATGATAAAAGGATTTTTATATTTCCCAACTTCGAGAACATGTATTAAGCCATTTATCATTCTTGAAAGCCTTTTCCATGTTTTATGACTTCACAGGCCGAACAATTAGTCATTCATGAAAATAAACTCTAGTTTTTAATATTTTTCGGATATAAAACGTCCTTTATTGTACTCTAGTATTCAACTCGCATTCATTTTCAATAATTTTTCAATATTTAGTAGTTTTTTAGATACAAAAAGATAATTTCGATGATCGACCACCAAAGCTGCTGATCGACAAGCGTGGTGTGTCAATACTATGTCCTTTTATTGTTTCCCTGTCTGGAGGGTCACGTGTCAGTTCGGATCGAACGTTTATTTGATTAGTCTGTGCTTTCGCAGGCGAGTAGTATTCACTTGTGCACACAGTCCAATCAATGCTCGGCCTCTCTGCATTGCGAAGGCGTTATCTCGGTCAAATGTTTACGCATTGTAATCGCTCAAAAGCGTATAATCATCAGCCAAACAGATTTACCGATCGCTCTAGTGCACGAAATAGATTTTAAAATGGCGTTTTTATCATAAAGTACCAATATATTTAAAAGCAGGTGGAGACAAGCTGTGCCTGTTTCTATGACGCTTTTTATCGAACTCAAAAGCGCTTTCAAATGAATTTGTGAAATAAAACCAGTTTTATAACCCTTCCAATATAGTTATATATATCAATTTGAAAAAAAATTAAACCTTAATAATCCAACCTCACCCACATCACCATGATCATCATTGTCTTTACCATGACAAAATTTAATTGTAGTTGATGCATTAGAATCAGAAGTTAAAATAAGGTCATTATAGAGTTTAAGTAAAGAATATTCAGTGGAGTGGCCAATTCTAAAACCAGATTGAGTGGAAGGAAGTAGTGAGTGTTTTTCTAAACAGAAGATTAATTGTTGATAAATAACTTTTTCGAGGACATTAGAAAGAAAGGAAAGATTAGATACAGGTCTACAACTAGATGAGGATGCAGGATCAAGCTTGGTGGAGACAGTGATTCTGTGGCGATGATTGTCATGGTGGTGTGGGTGAGGTTGGATGATTGAGGTTGATTGTTTTTTTTATTTATATTGATATATATATTGGTAGGGGTCTAAAAACCGTTTTATTTAACAAATTTATTCTAAAGCGCTTTTGAAATAGATAAAAAGTCCTATATAAAAGGCTTTGATTGATTGATTGAAATGGTTGTAGGTTAACTGCACCCGCGCTGCATGTGTTAAATGCACCTTTGTTTTTTGCGCGTTTTTTCTTTTTTACAGAAAAAACGTTAATTTAGGGTTAAGGTTAGGGTTAGGATTTTCAGAAAAATTGCATTTTAAGAAGAAACGCGCAAAAACAAAGGTGCATTTAACACATGCAGCGCGGGTGCAGTTGGCCTACAACCGATTGAAATGGGTTATAGGGGAAATGCACACGAAATAAAAAACACTGCATGTGGTAAATGCACTTTTGATTTTGCACGTTATTTTCTGCGGATTGATGAGGTAAAAATCAGGGTTGTAGGTTAACTGCACACAAAAGAAAGCACAGTGCATGTGTTAAATGCACATTTGATTTTGCACATTTCTTTTTTTTTTACAGAAAAAACGTTAATTTAGGGTTAAGGTTAGGATTAGGGTTTTCAGAAAAATCGCATTTCAAAAAGAAATGTGCAAAATCAAATGTGCATTTAACACATGCAGTGTGCTTTCTTTTGTTTGCAGTTCACCTATAACCAAAAAGCAGAAAGATTTGAAAAAAGTAAAATTTTAAAATGTATTTAATTATTTGCAGAAACCTATGAAAATATTTTTTTTATTCTAAAGTTATAAAAAAAATGTCTACAAATTTTGATAAAAGGAAAAAAAGCTATAACATAACAATTTATTTAACTGATTTTAAAACATAACAATTTATTTAACTGATTTTAAAACGTAACAATTTATTTAACCGATTAAGGATTACTATTTAAAGCAATTTATTTCAATCAATTTATAATAATCAAAGCAGATTGGAATCAGGAAGAGACGTTGACGTTGGATTCTTTCGTCTATTTGGGTGGTGTTGGAGAGGTGGGAGTTATTCAAGTTAGAGATCGGGAAACGTAGTGATGCTTTGGATGAAGTTCGAATCGTGTGCCAGCTCATGCAGATTGTAAAGAGCATCCCTTGACAATCGTCCACGATTTCTTTGTGCCTTCATAAAATTTCTAACTTGATCGACGTTTTTAGGAAACGCTGTAGCTTGGTTGACTTCATTAGCACCGGAACTGACAAGCGTCTGGTAGAGACGAGAAGGTGCAGAAGACGAATTAGACTCGATGTCTCGCAGAACATGCGGTTGCGTACGAACGTAATTCTTGATTGAGTATTTTGCATTGCCGTGAGGGAATTGAGCAGCAATCAATTCGTTTCCTTTATATTCGATGACGACAGAATTTGGCTTATCTGGATGAGTGTATGCTGTACAAATAAAGTCGCCTGACGTGCTGTTAGGACCAACAAACCAGGGGCGGCGATCTGCGGAAAATCTTGGGGGGATCCTCCCCAGGGTTGGAATCAAAGAACCGGTATCGACCAATACAGTAAAAGCAATACTATTTAGTATTGTTTGCCTTAGTGAACATTATTTTTGTATCAACTATTAATATTTGTATCACTAAAATTTTTTAAATTTGATACTCAATAAAAATACTTTTCTATTGCCACTATGAGCGATTTGAAAAAAAACAATAGCGATTTTAGCACCTATTATTATTTGTCATCTATATAACTTCAATTAAAACTAGCCATTAACCCATCAAATACATTTTATAACATCTTGTTTTAAATAAAATAAATGTCAGTTTTGTATAGCGCCCGGGCACGCAACTGAAGCGCCACTCACACGACATAAGTCGTGAAACACCGCATCATATACACTAGGTATATGATAGCTCACGGTTGGTTGAACAGGAATTCGAACTGGCGACCTTTAAGTTGCAGGTCCAACGACTTTACCATCTAAGCCAACCCGCTCGCCCAATTTTCCCTTCATTTCTGAGTAGAATAGTTAAAAAAAATTACAAATAGATTTAAATTTGCCAAAATTATAAGCAAATATACATTGGGAAATTTTTTTTGGCCCACATTGTATATTTAGAATTTAAATATACACTGTGGGCCATTTAGATAACATAAAATACCATCTCTGCCTGTCCTCCTACTCTCTCCACAACTCGTTTACTCCAATTTCCAAAAAGACCCCTTCGAATGTCTGACTGACTATAAAATTCTTCTGCTAGTCTTTTCAAATCCAGACTGTCAATTATATCCTGATGTGCATGACAAACGGCCAAAGAATTTAAGCGAGGCTGTGTCATAGGTGCACGCAACCAAGTCTTAAGACGCCGCAAAGTACTAAAAGATTTTTCTGCAGTACATGACGTTATTGGACACACAAGCATCCACCTGATCAATTTTTCAACCTAAGGAAACAGATGTCTGACTTTCGTGATAGTAGCTTGCATTATTATTTGCGCTTGTGCTAAAGTTCATTCTGGTCTTTGAACATAGTTAACTGTGAACAAAGACCAGTTTCATTTAACTCACGATACTGCTTGCAAATATCATGGTTCACTTCACCAGTTAGCAACATTGACTCCAGCTGCAAGTATGAACGCAAACCAGGAGAATCTCGATTGAACCTTTCTGTGAGTTTCATGTTTGCATTGTCTATAACAGCGTAATATGCTGCTCGATAATGTTCCTCTGGCGTTGTTGCTACATAAGCTGGGCCCAGCCCACAATACTTTTGTGGCGGCTTTTGCACCCGAGGTACAGCAATCGGCTCGAGATCAAATGCCAAAACCATACTGTTGACATCTCTGAAAATGGCGTGACACTGTTCATCTGATCGTAGGCGACGCAGTTCTTGCACAGCTGAATCAGTCGCTGCAACCATTCCACTGATCTCTGCACTTGCTGATTGCAACGACTTGTTTAACTGTTCCAAAAGTGAAAACACCAAAGCAACTTCTTGAGGGCCAGTGCAGTAGTGCCCGGTTGAAAAAAGGCCTTAAGCCTTTCAGCTGTTTCATCGGCAGTACAAATGAGTCGAAGCTAACAAGTACCACTTCATAATGTTCAAGCCCAGAAGACACTGTAGAAACTCTGGTCAGTCATCTTCTAGGACAAAGAAGTTTTGTACTATACTTCTTCTTCAGTGGCTCATCAGGAAAGGCAATTATAAAAGACACTAAAGCATCACTAAACTGTTTCTTGACCTTCCCTGAACGATTGTAAAAAGCACCTAACTCTTGGACAAACTGAAGTGAACTGCTCACAAAATGATTTGCGACAGCTGTGTGCTGGGCAACAAGATTTGCAGTGTGAAGAACAGTGGAAAAACAATGCAAGCGGATGCTCACTGTTGATAATAGCTTGACAGCCATTATATTGGCCGTTCATGTTAGCAGCGCTGTCATAAGTCTGAGTTCTTTGTTTTTCCTAGGTAGCATAATTCTGATCAGAAAATCTCTTACTACAGCAGATAATGTTTTTCCGATCGTATCTGGTGGGCTGAATAAACCAATAAACTGTTCATTAACATTCAGAGCTTCATCAAAAAAACGAATGCATATCGATTCCTGCTCTAACCCATTGCAGTCTTGTTTGCCGTCAACTACAACACCAAACTGGCTTGATTCTGCATTAACAGTGCAAGCTGTGTTTCTAACAATGGAATGAGCTAAAAGCATCAGCATTTCTTTTTGGCAGTTATGCGATATGAAACTTTTAGTTTGATTTTAACACAACTTTAGTTAATGTTCGAAGTCTTTTGAAATTCATTAACTTTGGTTCATCTCAAAAATAGAAAGGGTCGTTATTGAAGCGGACCTCAGAATCCCCCTATGAATATCACCCATGCAAAATAAGTAGCACAATATGAATGATTTTTTAAATAAAAATGTAAATCTGCTTGCAAAAAGTGAGTTAATATTTTCTGAAAATCATTCTGAATGTCTGCTTGCGAAAATTGAAAAAATATATTAATGAATAAAATTCTGTTTCATGCTATGGTTGACGATTATGCATGTGGGTTAATCCAGAATCGATTACATACTTAAGATTTTCCGTGTCTTGTTTTTCAAAAGAATGGAAAATCGTATCAAAGACTGGATGCATTTTTTTAAAAGAAAAGGAATATTAAAAAAGTATACATGTATTAAGATAGGAGTTGAGAAATTATTGTATTTGTAAAACTGAGGGGGTCCATGCTAAGATGGACCCCAGGACCTCCCTAGCATCTCTGCCCATACATACTCACAATGTATTACTGTATTTGCATTTTTTATCCCATGGTTGACGATTAGGCTCGTATCAAAATTAGAGTTGAGAAATGTGTATTTTTAAAAGAGTGAGGGGGTCCTTGTAGAAGTGAAACCCAGGACCCCTTCAGGCTTCTCGCCTATGCCATAGTGATAAAAAAACTAGGTGAAGGTGTATTTCAGTAAGCAAAAAATATTTTTGTTTTAGACAGCTATCCCTATAACTACACATACTCACAATGTATTACTGTATAAACATTTACTTTTATGCCATGGTTGACGATTATGCTCATTTCCAAATAGAAATTTTTGAATAAAAAAATGGGAAAAAAGTGGGGGGGTCCCTATTAAGGTGGGTCCTGACCCCAGGACCCCCCCCCAGGATCGCCGCCCATGCAACAAACACTTTAAAGTATGTTTTTCTGATTATTCTTTCTCCATACTTTCGGCTCCCATACTGCCGCCATCTATAACCATCTGCCCTCCAATCACTTTTTCTCGAATCTTCTTGCCAAACATATAGATGAGTTGTTCCACCTTTTGGAAGATTTAAAGGAACAGAACAAGCTGGAAGATTCTCAAATAAATCATTAATAGCGGCAATGTTAAACATTCTATAACGAAAATGAGACGAAAATAGTAAAAGTGAAAGACAATAAAAGTACATAAACTGAATTTTTAATATTTACGTTTTGCTTCAAACATTAAAAATTTGATATTTTAAAAATATCAATATCAATAAAATAAAATATCAATTTTTAAAAGGTAAAAATAACATGGATAAAACGCAGATCATGTGCAAAATAATAGTCATGTTCACCTTATTGCTCTTGACTTTACTAAAGCCTTTGACACTCTTGATCACCATACCCTCGCCTCCAATCTTGCACTTCTTCCTCTTGATGACAACATATATAACCTTCTCATTTCATTCCTTTCCAACCGATCACATTCCACCATTTATTTAAATCAACTTTCTAGTATCCTTCCCATCAACTCTAGCGTGGTCCAAGGCTCAGTTCTTGGTCCATCTACCTTTATAATCAACGCCTCTTCACTTCAACCCTATCACCCTTCTAATTATATTTTAAAATTCGCTGACGACACCTATCTCATTATTCCATCATCTAACACCCACACCATCCAATCAGAGCTTGAATCCCTCTCTAAGTGGGCCAAGCTCAGTAATCTCTCACTCAACCTCAAAAAATCATTTGAACTCATAGTCCATAATAGTTATAAACGCATTACACCACCAACTTTACATCCTTCCATTCAACGCACTAACAAACTCACTATCTTGGGTATCATATTCACTGACACCCTTAACATTTCGCCACACATAGATCACATTATCAATAAATGCTTTCAAACTTTTCATGCCATCAAAACAATCCGTTCCCATGGACTCTTTGGTGCCAAGCTCTTTGACATCACTGAGTCCCTCATTATCTCTCACCTTAAGTATGCAGCTCCTTCTTGGTCTGGTTTTGCTAATCAGCCTCACATTAAGCAACTCCAGTCCCTAATTAATAAACTCATAAGACTTAACTACCTTCCCTCTTTCTACCCATCTATCACTTCTATGTTTACCACTTTAGACACCAAACTATTCTTTAAAATATCTACTAACTCTGACCACGTTCTTCACCATTTCTTACCCCCCCTTAAAAATCTACTCATAACTTAAGACCCCGTAAACACAATTTTGATACCCCTATATATACTAAGCTTGAAAGTAAAACATTCCTCCCTCGTCTTCTTAAATCTCACATTCTATAATTTACATTTATATTAATATTATCATCTCTGATTCTTATTACTTATTTATCTACTTAATTATTACCTATTCACCATATCCTTTGTCTTGTAGTATTTTTTTCTTCAAACCATTATCATTAGCATCAGTATCCTATAATTATCTACTATTATCTAGTATCTAATGCAACATGTAACATGGCCTGCGTCTGTCAAACCGTGATCAATAAAGACTATAAAAAAAATATAAAAAAAATAAATAAATAAAATAGAAAATGTGCATTTAACACATGCAGCGCGCTTTCTTTCGTGTGCTGTTTATCTACAACCCGTATATATATATCTAGGGTAGAACTGAAAATAAAAAATAAACACTTAAAATAAATAAAAACTTAGAAAACTAACTATAACCTAAAATTCAAATGATTATTAACAACTGGACTATCACCATATATATGTAGCATTCTATATTACTATATGCATATGTATATAGGTATATGACTATATGTATATGATTATCACTTATCAATAAACCGCTACAAAATGTATTTTAAAGGTTAAATTCACATTTCACCATGGAAATGTTAAAAACATTCTGATAACCCTTTAAAATTTAAAGTTTAAAATTTAAACTTTAAATGGGTAGGATTATTTAACTTTTTTTATAGGCTTCTTATACGTAAACTTTTTAACGAGGAATTAACTATATAAAAACTATAAAAACAGCTCAAATAACTCTAAAACATTTCAAGTTGAACATGTTGAAAAAAATTATTTATTGGAAACATATGAATATATATATATATATATATTGGAAACATATAAATTATTTAGACGTGTCAGCCAATAAAGAGCAGCCATTAGAAGTTTTTCAGGAGAGATTAGAACTAATAGAACTGTATGAAAAAGTGTGTAGTGAAAATTATTTTTCAACTAATAATGTTTTTAATTTTCTTTTTAAAGTTAGTTTAAACCTTTTAATTGATAAAATTTGTCTCACTATTATATAAAATTTCAAACTAAAAATTTGTCATATTACTAGGGACCTGCAAAGGATCTGAAGCTCAATCCATGGGAAGACCCAGAGATGAAAATCTACCATAGCATAGACAGATATGGCTTTATTAGGTCACTCTGTGTATTTAATCTATTTCGTGCAATTATGGTTGTTTATATAAAGTTATTAAACCTTCTTTAAAAGTAAAAATTCAAAGTAAATACAATGAAAAAATGTATAAGAATTAGGTAAACCTGGTGTATACAGAACATCAATATTCATGAAGTTAAATTCTTTTCACTACTGCTTAAAAGTAAAAAAGAAGCTATTAAAATATCTTTTGAAAAATTAACTGAGTCTCTTGGATACAGCCATAAACATAAACAAAGAATTGTGTGTATTTAATCTTTTTTGGTGTCAGGTCAGGTTCTGAGAGAACCTGCTACTAGTACCACGTAACCTAGTACAACCTGTGGCGTGGTCAGATAGGCAGATGGAGCTCTAGCAATGCCAGTCGATTTTTCAAACCTTATTAATATTTATTTAAAAAATATTCAAAAATTAGAATATGATAAATGAAATTGAATGCCGTTAAAAATTTTTATTTAGTGTTGAACCGTTTAGAAGTTATGTCACTTTTAATTCTTCTTAATTCTTAATTCTTAACTTTTCTTGCATCGAGTTACCATTGCATAGCGTTCCAAATATAGGCGGTGCGCACGGACCCGTGTGGAAGGCATAAAAGTACTATTTTGTGCTATAACTTGAGTTTTAAATAACTAAATTTATTCAAACTTTTCATGTATATGTATTTTCTAAAAAGAAACAAAGCATTAAAAAAAAGTATTTATCTTCAAATAAACATAAGTTATAGCGTTTTGAAAGACATTATATAAAGGAAAAAGTATCTTTTTGCACTAATAAACGTTTATTGAGTCTAAACTTGCAATATTTATGTTATACAATTTAATTAATTTTATGTTAAAAAAATTAATTAAGATTTAGAAAAAAAGTTAAGTTTTCAAACACAGTTTTTAAAACAGTTTATTCAACATTAAGAGTTGTCAACAACATTCGAGTCTGTAAAAGCATGGACTTCTTAAAACTAAACTTTTTTGCGATTGAGTGACTCTTAAAAATGCTTTTTGGATAAAGAATAAAAAATGAAAACTATTATGAACTTTTGTGCATTTTATATATTTTGTAACATTTTAAACAGAATAATGACCCTTTCGTTTCTTAACTCAAACTCAGAGATTTACGTTTCAATAAAGTTTTTATTTTGTTCTGAACTTTTATTAATTAAACGAAGATTAAAATTCCTCTTTTTCGAGTCAGCCACTTTTTCAGTTTGTAATTATATAGTTCTAAAACTTCTTTTGCTGGTGAGACTTAAAATTTGAAGATGGTATAAGTTCTGTATATCCCATTTTAAAATAATTAATCGCATTTTTATGGATTATAATTCATTTTAACTAAAATATTTAAAGATTTTCAAACTCGTAGATCGTAAAGACTAAACTTTAGTTTACTTTTGTTACTTAGTCACTAAACTTTAGTGACTAAAGGAAAGACAACGACGCGCAAGCGGGGGCCTTTAAAATTAAAATGTCCAAAAGTAATAAATTAAAAGGTAAATGATTTAATTATTAAAATGAGTTTTTTTATTTTATTCAAAAGATATATAACATAAATTTTCATAAAAAGGTGCTTTTTTTAAAAATATGTTATTTTGTAGATGTTATGCGGGTTTAACCACTAAAACGAAATTTGAGAGAGTTGATTTCAACTTACAGATTAGCGCCATATCACAAAATGTGGACAATTCAATTTTTAATTTTAAAATGTATCATTTTTTTAAATCAATTTATTCTTTCACTAGCGCAGTGTTTCCCAACCTTTTTCAGTGTTGGCCTCCCTAAAAAAGTCCTAATGGTAACTTGGCCTCCCCAAATCCCGTCGTCAATAATTGAGCAAAAAATCAATTTGTTATAAAAATTTTTATTCAGAAAGATTTAATTAAAATTAGCATTGTTCATAATAATAAGGTTTATGTAAGGTTTGTTAATTTATAAAATGTTATTAATAATAATAATTGTCGTTTTTGTATGCAATAAAGAAATAAAAATAATTATTATAGTAATGTTATTAAAAGGAAAGCAAAGAGTAGCATGGAGTAATTATTATGAGTGATAAGCTGAGTTAAAATAATGAGTTTTCAGTTTGGCTTTGAAAGTCGAAAATTGATTGATGTTGCGAAGTGCAGGTGGAAGGGCATTCCGAGTTGTTGGAGCTGCGTGACGGAATGCTCTTTTTGAGATATTGTTTGTAGTGGATTCTTGGTTGAGGAGAAGAGATGAAGATGAACGCAGTTGTTTGTTTGATGTTTTGTTAGTTATGAGTTTGCTGAGATATGACGGTATTGAAGTTTGAAAAATTTTAAATGTAGTGATGGCTATTTTAAAGGATATTCGAAAATCTATAGGAAGCCAGTGAAGTTTTATAAGATTATCATTTGATGACTGAACAAGGTGATGGCCTGGGTAATCACAATTGAGTGTTATTGAAGCTTAATGAGATGATTGTTGCTGTTTTCCATCACAGAGAAGATGAAATCGAGGTTCTGTATTAGAAAGAGATACCCTCATATCATTCGAGGCATCCAATCTATTTATATCTTTAGTCTTGATAGATACTAATGTAGAAAACCCTTTTTCACATAAGTAGGTGGTCGAAAATGGAATCAGAGCTGCCATGGATTTTTAAAAAAAAATTTGGTATATTTCTTTTAGACTGCACCAAAACTCTGCCAATCCTTTGGAATTGAATTCAGCTTTTACCAACTCTTTTGATCGAAGATCAATTAAATCTTCCTTTATTTCTTCTTCATCAGCAACACTATCCAAGCCAATAATGAACGGATTTCGTATCCAAAGATTATTTTCCAAATTTTTAGTATCAAAATAACGCTCAAATGATAGTTGGAGAGTTGTGATATGTTGTATAATTTCTTTTTTTATTTCAACAGGCATTGATTTGTTTCCACTGCTACTTATAACATCAGCTAGGTATGGAAAATTTGCAAGGTTTTCAGCTTCTACTCTTTTTTTGTACAATGAAAGCTTATTTAAAAATCCTACTTATTTTTCATTGGCGTCAATTATTGTCATTTCTGGTCCTTGCAAACAAAGATTAAATTCATTTAAGAGTGTGAACAGATCAGCTAAATATGCCATATTAACTATGAAATCAGTCTTCTCAAAGTCACCTGCTAGCGTTTTTTCTTTTTCTTGCAAAAATGAAGACACCTCATCTTTCAGGTCCATTAGTCTTGAAAATACCTTTCCTTTGCTTAACCACCTGACTTCTGTGTAATATAGCAAGACATCGTATTCAGAACCAAGTTCTTGGCATGAAACTTTGAATAAACGATGGTTTACTGCTCTTGATCGTATAAAATTGACTATTTTGATCGCTGTAAACATGACAGACTGAAGCTTTGCTGGTAATGTCTTCACAGCTAGAGCATGGTGATGGAGCATGCAATGAGTTACAAGTGTCTGTGGAGAATTAACTTTGATTAAGGCAGCCAATCCAGATTTGTTACCCAACATACTTGGTGCTCCATCAGTACAGACTGAATGTAATTTTGTCAACCAACTAAATTCATTTCTTTCAAAGAAAATTGCAATGATTTGAAAAACATCTGCAGCTTTACTAGTTGTCTTAAGTAGTTGGCAAAATAAAAATTCTTCTTTAATTTTAAAATTTTAAAATTACATACATAACGAACATACACTAAAAGCTGGCAACACATTGATACATCTGTGGTTTCATCAAGTTGCATAAAAAAATTAAAAGAACTACTTTTCAGTTCTGACATAACTTGGTCCAAGATATAATTTGAAAGATCTGCTATTCTGGAACAAATAACATTATTAGAAAGTGGAATTTCTTCAACCTGTTTTCTTTCTTTTTTTCCAAGAATTAACTCCACCATTTCAAGCGCACAGGGTTTTGTTAAGGTTTCTCCAATTGTATGTGGTTTTCTTTTTTTAGCAATCAAATAGGCAACTTTGTAAGAAGCCTCAGGAAGTGGTTTCTTTGGTTGAGCAAATCCGACATTTTTTAATGTTCCAGTGGCTTGAAATCTAGCTCGCTTCAGTTTGAAGGTATCCAGGTTGTCGTTGACATTTCCAAGATGTTTGGTTTCTAAGTGGTGGCTTAACTTTGCTGGTCTCATTCTATCATTACAATATACTGCTCCGCATAAGAAACATTATGGCTTTTCAGTGCCATCTTTTTCAGTAATAGTCGTGAATCCAAACGCAACGTAGGTTTTGTCATAGCAACGTTTTTTCGACATTATTGAAAACTGAAAATGAAAAAAAAACACATATTTTAAAAAGAACTGAAACAATTAAAAAATCACAAATATAAATTACCAGTAACAGCAGACCAAATTTTTTAGTTAAATTATTCAATTAATTGTCTTATTTTATTAATTTTATTGAAAAAGAAACTCATGCAGGGTATCTCAAAAAACGCGAAAAAAAGAAAATGAGGGATTTATGAAAACAGAAATGTGCAAATCCTTATTCAAATAAATACAATATGGAAAGCCGTTACGCAAAAACAAATTTCATATAGTATTCAAAAAATCTTTTTTAGCATGATTAAAATTTTGTGATTTAACAAAACTTTATAAAATTATATAAATTTCTAAAATACATGTAAATAGAACACCTTAGTTGGCCTCCCCTAAAAGATCATTTGGCCTCCCTAAGGGAGGCCGGCCCCACCGGTTGGGAAACCCTGCACTAGCGGAATAATTAAATAAAAAGGTATACGAGGTGCCGTTGTTTAACAGCATTCCTTGAAATCATATACTCTTTGTTTGAATCGTTTAATTTTAGATAAAAAAAGTAAAATAAATTATAGAAATTAAATGCATTAAAAAGATTATTTCGTTATCTATTTTTTAAATATAATTTTATTTAGTTTCAAAATATCGTTACTTAAATAAAGGTACTTTACATGTTGAAAATGACCTTTTCTGAAAAAACACACTTTTAGCTCATTAACATAACGTCTACCGGCATTGCTAATGGAGCTCATCAGCCCAGCAAGGCAGTCCATCTGAAGGGAAGGAAAACCCTGGTTCAACAACCTCCACGCCCTAGTGGCTATATTCAATTTTGGAATAAGCCTGGGGAGTCAACCCAGAGAGAAAATCAAAAGATTCTCAGGCTTCCTTAAAGTCTGTGTTGGCTGCGAAGGGCATCCAGCCGTCAAACCTGCTACAAACATGAAAAGTTTCAAAAGAAATAAAACGATAGACAGTGCTGGCTACCCAGGCGTAGTCAGTAGTGTCTCCGGTTGTGGAGCTCTCGGGCGTGGAGCTTCAGGATCGGGCCGTGCAGGCGAAGTAAGCGAGCGCCCAACAAGGTTTCGTGCCGGAACCCTAAATGTAGGCACGTTGAAAGGAAAAGTAGGCGAAGTGGTTGAGACGTTGAGTAGGAAGAGGGTAGACGTGTGCTGTCTCCAGGAAGTGAGATGTGTTGGTTGAGGGGTGAAAGTGGTGATAGGGAAGGATGTTAGTTACAAGTATTCTTGGTCAAGGAGTGAAAAAGGTTTTGGAGGTGTTGGTTTAATGGTTGCAAAAGCGTGGTGGGAGAAGATAATCACAGTAGAGCGGGTCTCAGATCGAATCATCATCATGCGAATGATAATAGACAAGACGATATTTGCTTTTGCGTGCGTATACACACCTTAATCTGGACTCAGTTTGGCAGAAAAAGACAGTTTCTACCAAAAGCTACAGTTGGTTATCGCCATCATACCAACCACAGAAGAACTATTTGTATGCGGGGACTGGAACGGACATATTGGCTGTGATTCCAGTGGTTACAGAGAGGTCCATGGCGGGCATGCAATAGGTGAGCGAAACACTGAAAGTGAAAGAGTCTTGGAGTTCGCGGTGGTGAACGAGCTATAAGTAAACTCTTGGTTCAAGAAGAAGCCTCGCCACTTGGTGACCTACCGATCAAGACCGGTCTAAACCCAGATTGACTTCATTCTGTGCCGATGAGCTTTTAAAAAGCATGTTTCAAATGTGAAAGTCTTTCAGAATGAGGAATGTGCTGCCCAGCATAAACTGGTTGTTGCGGACTTCAAGCACCATAACCCACCGACAACTAAGCGAAAGTTTGCGCCTAGCATCAGAGTGTGGAAATTCCGTAACGCAGCAACCCACGCAGACTTCGAGGAAGTTTTCGCGGCCAACACACAAGTCAAGACATGCTCCAATTCAGTGGATGAATTCTGGCTTGCACAGAAAGAAAAACTGATAGATACAGCGAAGCAGGTGTGTGGCGTTACCTCAAAGCACCGGTGGAAGAAGCAGACGTGGTGGTGGAATGAGTCTGTCGAAAGTGCCGTGGCTGAAAACCGCAGATGTTTCAAGGCATGGAAAAATGATGGCAGCCGTACAGATTATAACGCTGCAAAACGTGCCTGAAAACAAGCTGTCTATATCGCTATGAGTGCTGCAGAGAAAAAAGTTCTCAGCTCCATCAATCCAAAAACAGCAAAAGTCTTTCGTCTCGCTCAACAGATGCGACGAGAAAATCAAGACATAATCAGAGGGCTGCCAGTAAGAAATGATGCTGGCGAAATGTCATTGAGTGAGAACTCAAAGAAAGAGGCCTGGAAGGAGCACTATGAGCGTCTGCTGAACCTAGAGTTCCCACGGTGCCCTGAGGATCTTTCGGTGGAAGACCCAGTTGAAGGCCCAAGTGTGCCGATCACCACAGATATGATCATGAGGGCCATTACAAAGATGAGTAATGGCAAGGCAGCTGGTCCGTCTGGCATTGTCGCCGAGAAGCTCAAGTCTGCTGGTTTACAGGGTGCCATCCTAGTACGTGACCTTGCTGAGTGCATCATCTCAGAAGGGAAGATCCCCACTGAAGGGAAAAAGAGTTTCATTGTGAACCTCTACATGGGGAAAGGAGATGCTCTCGACAGGAACAACTACAGGGGCTTGAAGCTGATAGAGCAAGTACTCAAAGTACTGGAGCGCGTGATAGAAGACCTGATCAGGATCCGTGCGAAGATTGAAGAGATGCAGTTTGGCTTCAGGTGAGCGGGTTGGCTTAGATGGTAAAGTCGTTGGACCTGCAACTTAAAAGTCGCCAGTTCGAATCCCTGTTCAGCCAACCGTGAGCTATGATAAACCTAGTGTATATGATGCGGTGTTTCACGACTTTTGTCGTGGGAGTGGCGCCTCAGTTGCGTGCCTTGGCGCATTATAAATAGGCATCATTATATTCATGCCAGGTCGTGGAACAACAGATGCCATCTTCATCATCCGTCAGATTTAGGTAAACAAACCACTCGATTCAGCTTTCGTCGACTTTGAGAAGGCTTTTGACCGTGTCCCGAGGAAGGTGATATGGTGGGCATTACGTAAACTCAGTACCGAGGAGTGGCTGGTGAGAGTGGTGCAGTCTATGTATTCGGAGGTGAAAAGCAAGGTAAGGGTTTGTGAAGGTTTCAGAGATGAGTTCGAAGTGGGTGTCGGGGTGCATCAAGGTTCGGTCTTAAACCCTCTATTATTCATCATCGTGTTAGAAGCGTTATCTATAGAGTTTCGTACTGGTTGTCCATGGGAGCTGTTGTACGCAGATGATTTTGTATCCATAGCTGAATCACAGGACGAGCTGCTTACTAAATTCAAGATATGGAAGAAGTTAATGGAGAAAAAGGCTTAAAAGTTAATATGGGGAAAACGAAAGTTTTAGTATCTGGTGCGAATCTAGAACTGTCCATTCAAGACATCTGGAAAGTACCCATGTGCAGTCTGCCTTTAAGGAACTGGCAAAAACTCCATTCTATGCCGCGGGTGCTCATACTGGGTGCACAAGAGATGCTCAGGCATTAAAGGTTTTCTCCGCTTAAACCTAAATTACAAGTGTGCCCGCTGTCAAGGCACAGCTCGACCGATAAACGGAAGACCAATTGTGGAAGTTTTTGTTGATGAAGACAAACTTGAAGTCTTTCCTGAATTCTGCTACTTAGGTGACATGCTGTCTGCAGGTGGAAGCTGCGAGGATGCTGCCATAACCCGATGCAAGTGTGCGTGGAAAAAATTTTGTCAATTTCCGTTCCTGACAAACAGACACCTTCCACTTCCAACCAGAAGTCGTGTGTACACCTCATGTGGGAGGAGTACAATGTTACACGCCTCTGAGACTGGGGCTGTCACCACAGAAACAATCAACCGCCTTCAACGCAACGACCGGGCCATGATCCGTTGGATGTGCAACATCAAATCAAAAGATCTCATCAGTTCAAATGAACTCCAAAAAAGGATAGGAATCCAGGATATTGGTGCTGTACTGCAAGCGAGAAGAATGAGGTGGTTTGGGCATGTGGAACGTAATGGTGGATGGATTAACAAGGTTAGAACAATGGAGGTTTCTGGAACGAAACGACCAGGCAGGCCAAAGAAGACGTGGGAAGATGTAGTGCAGAAAGACCTCAAATACCTGGGGGCATGCAGCACTGATGCCCATGACAGAAAGGAGTGGAGAGAGAGATTGAGACTTCAGACAAGCCCCACCCTCGGGAGAGGAAAAGTTGGCCTGTATAATAAAAACCCGGAGATGTTGATGATTCAATTATGGTTGTTTATTTAAAGTTATTAAACTTTTTTTAAAAGTAAAAATACAATGAAGAAATGTATAAGTTTTAGGTAAACCTGCTGTATACAGAACATTAATATTTATAAAATTAAACTCTTCTCACTACTATTTAAGCGTAAACCAGATGGTTTTAAAATATCTTTTGAAAAATCAACCGAATCTCTCGGATACAACCCTTCAATCATATACATAAACAAGGAATCCTTCAGACAGTACAGACGAAAACACAAGAAAAAGCCAATAAAGAAATTCGGCATTTTCAATCTAGATGGCCTATTGACAGTTCTTTGGGACTGTAAAACACTGCCTACTTTAATGTCAAGGAATATAGTTGAATGGTCTGGTGTCTGTCACCGCGTGAGTCTTCTATTGCTTCTTCTTGGGCTCAACTGCCCATTGTAGGATTACTAAGCTAGCTTTGAACTGTTCTAGCGACTGTTCTGCTCTGTACTCCTGTCTTGTATCTCAATCTGGCAGATTTTAAAAATTCTTTTGAATATTTATGTTCTTTGAAAATTATCTTTTATGACGTTAGTTTTTTGACGTTATTTAAGAGGGGATCCTTGATAACTATAATTATAACGTAATACTTCAAAGAGATTAATTATTTTAGAGAAATAAATTTCTTTGAAGTTTAGACTTTATTTATTTGTTAAATTTTTTATTATTTATATTTATAGTTTTAAAGCAGCTTTTCATTAGAGTGAGTGTCTTGTGTTTTACTTGAGGATATCAAGCTTCCTACATCGTAATCTCCATGTATAAAGCGCACTAGCTTTTTGAAGTAAATTTTGTAGAAAAAGTGCGCCTTATACATGGTATTTAACAGTAGTTCACGTTTTTACTATGTCTATTTCAGACTAACAATTTATTATATTTATTTTATTAATTAAATATTTGTAAAAATTAATATTTAAATATACAGTGGTCGAAAAAATTATTCGGGAAATAAGCATTTTTTACTTTAATTGCAAATTTCTTTTGATTCGAGTGTTTTTGATCGTTGAAATTATATTTATTCCATAGTTTCTTCATTTACACATTAAAAGCACGCTGAATTTATTTCATTTTTTAAAATTGTCATTCAAAAAATAACACTCTTAATTAAAAGGTCAAAAGATTATTTGGCCACAGATAACAACTGAGCAATGTAAGATTATTCGGAGTTTTTAAATTTAAAGAAAAAAGACAGTACGACTCAGCGACACACCTCACCATCACCAAATATCTGACGACGCGATCCTGGCAAAAAAACTCCACGGCTGAAAAAATGCGAATTTTTTAGGATAATGTCGTGGGTTGACAAAGAAGCTTACGACTTGGCTGAGGTTGATGCTCGACACGCCATAATGGAATGACGAGTAGATCAGCTATCCAATGAAATAGATTCGTCTACAAATGCCAGATGCATGTGAGGAAAACTCATCAATATTCTCCACAACAAATCAACAGATTACATCAATCTATCTGATGATTATTGCAAGACATTAGCCAACACATTTAATGATTTTTTAATTAAAATAAAAACAATTCATCAAAAATTGCAAACACTTCGAAATAGTTACTCTATCGGAGGTCACAAAAATAATGCTTAACATATGCAAAAAATCTTTTCCTATAGATCCTTATCCAAACAAAATTATCATTCACTGCAGTGAGGTGCTATCAGAAGCATTTCTCATCTAACAAATCTATTTTTCGCTGAAGGTCAATTTCCAGCTTCTTTTAAAACGGCTAAAATCATCTTTCTTCTCAAAAATTCAAACCTTAATCCTGATCTGCCTCAGTACCCTATTCAAAATTATAGAAAGAATTGCTTTATAAAGACTACAACCTCATTTAAGTGCAAATCCCAATTTTACATCCTACCAATCTGCATATCGAACCAATCATTCCACTGAGACTGCCCTCCTAAATATTCTCGACAGCACCTTCACTTCGTGCGACGCAAGAGACAACACCATCTTGGCCAGCTTTGATCTCTCTTTTGCATTTGATACATACCCCACTCAATCCTTATTGACAGACTCAACCTTGATTTCAGCATTTATCTTGGTGAAATCCTATCTGGGCAATCGCTCTCAATATGTCAAGATGGGCAATCATTTTTCTTCCACTGTCAAACTAGAACATGGTGTTCCCCAAGGCTCTGTCTTAGGCCCAATACTCTTTACCACATACATATTACCATTCAGTCACATATTTCAAGAATTTAACTTGCCCTTCGACCAATATCCTGATGAGACTAAGCTTTTCTACTGCCTCAATCCCAAAAATCCATCATCTGACATTGCTAAATTAATTTCATGTATATCATCTCTAGAATCATGGTTCCTTCACAACAAACTGCAATTAAATCCTACAAAAACAGAGATCATCAAGCTCGGTAATGCCAAACAACTGAAATCACTTAATAATTTAAAATCAATTTCCATTGACAAGAATACACCTATCACAATCGACACAAATCTAAAACACTAGGTATCACCTTTTAATGCTAGAATGTTGAACTTATACTGTAAATGCAATAAACATGAAAGAAAATCATAGGTTGATTGAAAATATAGATGGAAAAGAAAGAAAAAGAGAGACAACATTGAAGGAGGATCAGTACATCGTGGAGTTGGTGAGACAGAATAGAAAGATTGCAGTTAGGAATGCAACAAATGATGTCGAGATAGCATTCGGAGAATGTATATTCTCAAAAACTGTTAGAAATCGCCTTCAGCAGGGAAACATCGTGGTGGGAATGATATGGTTTGGGGGTGTATTGCAGCCAGTAGAGTGGAAAACATGGAATTAATTGATGAAAAAGTAGATCAAAGTATTTGAAGAGAATTTGAAAGCTCCAGCCGAGTAACTTGTTTTGAAATAACTTTTAAATTAAACATTTTTTTAATTTAAATTTTCCACTTTTTAACTTAAATAACATTTTAGCACTCAAATGTTTTCTTTTTTTTCTTCCTCTTGCTTCTATATTTTTAATCAACCCATGATTTTTACATTTAATTTTTGTTACATTTACAGTATATTTTGCTAATTTCAAAATATTGGCGATAAATCTTTTTGAATAACCTTCTTTATTTAGATCAAACATTCTTTGCAGAGTATTATTTGAATGTATTTTTATTTTGCGTTCTGACATGGTATTTTTTTGTTCTAAAATTTAAATTTTGTTTTATAACAAGGGAAATAATTTTTTAAACACAATTTTTAATTTTAAATACTCCTAATTGCTCATATAACAATCTGTGCCAAAATAATTTTTTGACCTTTGAATTAAGAGTGTTGTTTTTTTAGGTAAAAGTGTAACAAAGTTAAATAAATTCAGCGTGCTTTTGATATAATTTTTGAGTTACGGAGACCTCATCCTTGGGGACCTCATCCTTAGAGACCTCATCCTTAGAGACCCCATCCTAGGAGACCTAATTCTAGGAGACCTAATTCTAGGAGACCTAATCCTAGGAAACCTAATCCTAGGAGACCTAATCCTAGGAGACCTAATCCTAGGAGACCTAATCCTAGGAGACCTAATCCTAGGAGACCTAATCCTAGGAGACCTAATCCTAGGAGACCTAATCCTAGGAGACCTAATCCTAGGAGACCTAATCCTAGGAGACATAATCCTAGGAGACCTAATCCTAGGAGATCTAATCCTAGGAGACCTAATCATAGGAGACCTAATCATAGGAGACCTAATCCTAGGAGACCTAATCCTAGGAGACCTAATCCTAGGAGACCTAATCCTAGGAGACCTAATCCTAGGAGACATAATCCTAGGAGACCTAATCCTAGGAGATCTAATCCTAGGAGACCTAATCCTAGGAGACATAATCCTAGGAGACCTAATCCTAGGAGACCTAATCCTAAGAGACCTAATCCTAGGAGACCTAATCCTAGGAGACCTAATCCTAGGAGACCTAATCCTAGAAGACCTACTCTTAGGAGACCTAATCCTAGGAGACCTAATCATAGGAGACCTAGTCATAGGAGACCTAATCCTAGGAGAACTAATCCTAGAAGACCTAATCTTAGGAGACCTAATCCTAGGAGACCTAATCATAGGAGACCTAATCATAGGAGACCTAATCATAGGAGACCTAATCATAGGAGACCTAATCATAGGAGACCTAATCCTAGGAGACCTAATCCTAGGAGACCTAACCCTAGAAGACCTAATCCTAGGAGACCTAATCATAGGAGACCGAATCCTAGGAGCCCTAATCTTAGGAAAACTCATTTGTGGAAATCTCATCCTGTGGAGATCTAATTCTGTGGAGTTCTCATCTTGTGGAGACCTCATCTTGTACACATTAAATTGTGAAATTTTTATATTAATCAATGAAATTTTTAATACAATTATTTATATAGCTACTTTAATTATTTCGTTAAATTTAAAATGTATTTTTTTATCATTTATTATTTTTCAAAGTTATCACTTCCATTTTCGAAATAATTTACTTATTGAAATTAATTAGCACTCCAATCATCAAAAATATTCTTTCGTGGCATTATATTTTATTTTTGTTCAGCATTTATCTTGGTTTGTGAACTGATAACAAAAGTAAAATTATTTATTCAAAATATAAAATTGTTCAGAATGAACAACCAGAATAAAATTTTATTTAAAGGTAAACCGTTTATCTTTTGAGTTTCAATTATGAGAAAGATGCGCAATTGCGCGAAGATATATAAGCACAGTTTTTTATTTATATCCTTCTACAACCCGCTTCACTTTTTCGATCAGCTATCGATATTTTTCACTTCGACTTCTCGAAAGCTGGTTGTGTCTTGCAAATAGGCAGCCATTTGCTTATGAAGGTCTTGTTGTAGTCCTCCAATCATTCACCACAGGGAAGGGTGGCTGCACATGAAGAGGGATTGGGTGCCATATTGCCACCCTTCTACTATATTTTTAGTTCTAGCAATCCTTTCCTCTGCCAACTCATACTTGTTCCATATTAGAATGGGGGATAAAGCTGGGCCGTTTGCTTCGTTTCTTCCTCTCAGTAGTCGACCTCTGATGAAAGTGTGTTCGAAATGGGAGAAGAGCTCGTTCATTCGTTCGTGTTCTCCCGTTCCATGTTCTCCCATTTCGTCCGCCAGATGGTCAAAGTTGTCAGCTACATCGTCGATTGAAAGATGAGCTGGGGCGGATGAGCATCGAATTTGTTCTCTTATAAACGGTTTTGTTCTGTAAAGTGTCTTCATTCTAAGCTCATTAACTTTGCGTGAAATACTTTAGGGCAAGTGAAAGTAGCAACCAGTGACGGAGGCGTCTGGGAAGGCTACAGAAAAAGATCCCATTGCAGCCAACTCGAAATCAGTTATCACCTTTCTGGGGAAGGCTGAAGGCATAAGCTCTTTTAACTTGCCCACCAGACGGTCGTACGTATTTCTTGTCTTGTTTCGCAAAATGCAATAGACTGCAGCCGGATTCAGACCATTCATGAATTGGAAGTGAATGGTGTAAAGCTGAAAGAAGAGTGAGGGCACAACTTTAAAAGTTCCATTAGCCAGCCATATTTCTGATCTGGCTAGAGCATCCAGAAGCATTTTAGGTCTTAAGATAAGAAATCGATCTTCTCCTGCAAACACTACTACTTTTTGACACTATCACGAGTCTGTAGTTAGACAGGAACCGATTAATGTGGTCGATAACCCCATTGGTACATTGTAACTGGAAATAACGGTTGGTTGATGTACATTAATTTTCTTCTTGGCGCTGGAACTCCAACTAGTATTTTCCTTATCATCGCATTATCTAATTTAAATTATTTAAAAGAGAACGTAAATTATTCAAACTATGTTAATGTTAAAACTTGACTGAACAACAATCGCAGACAATTCTATAATTTAGAAAAATCAAACTAAAATTCAAACAAAAAATGAATGGACAAAATTTAACATAGCAGTGTTCGTGTCCAATGCTACCAATAATAATTTTCAATTTTTATGCTTAAATCAGAGTTATGACCAAAATTCTCTGCTGAAAGAGAAAAATAATGAAACATCTTGAAAAGCTTCAAGGTTTCTTGATGCTAAATGGCACTCAAAACAATTGTAACAAAATTTTTCATATAAAGCTACTACTACTACTACTACTACTACTCCCACTACTACTACTACTACTACTACTACTACTACTACTACTACTACTACTACTACTACTACTAATACTACTACTACTAGTACTACTACTACTACTACTACTACTACTACTACTACTACTACTACTACTACTACTACTACTACTAATACTACTACTACTACTACTACTACTACTACTACTACTACTACTACTTCTACTACTACTACTACTACTACTACTACTACTACTACTACTACTACTACTACTACTACTACTACTACTACTACTACTACTACTACTACTACTACTAATACTACTACTACTACTACTACTACTACTACTACTACTACTACTACTACTACTACTACTACTACTACTACTACTACTACTACTACTACTACTAATACTACTACTACTACTACTACTACTACTACTACTACTACTACTACTACTACTACTACTACTACTACTACTACTACTACTACTACTTATACTCGTTTTTGAATTTCAATAAATCCCTTATCAGTGACGAGAAGCAAGATAGAGAACACAACGAGGATAACAAGGTTGGAAATACAAGTTGTTGTTCATTCATAAACTCTTGACTTTTCTAATTAAACTGATTAGTAGAACTTCAATAAATACTTTGCTGATTTATATTTTTTCATATAAAAAAGTTATATTTTTTCATTAAAAGAATTTATATTTTTTCATTAAAAAATTATATATTTTTTCATTAAAAAATTATATATTTTTTCATTAAAAAATTATATATTTTTTCATTAAAAAATTATATATTTTTTCATTAAAAAATTATATATTTTTTCATTAAAAAATTATATATTTTTTCATTCAAATTTTTTTTTTCATAATTTTTTTAAATATTTTTTCATTAAAAAAGTTATATTTTTTCATAAAAAAATTTATAATTTTTCATAAAAAAATTTATATTTTTTCATAAAAAAATTTATAATTTTTCATAAAAAAATTTATATTTTTTCATAAAAAAATTTATATTTTTTCATAAAAGAATTTATATTTTTTCATTAAAAAATTATATATTTTTTCATTAAAAAATTATATATTTTTTCATTAAAAAATTATATATTTTTTCATTAAAAAATTATATATTTTTTCATTCAAATTTTTTTTTCATAAATTTTTTTTATATTTTTTCATTAAAAAATTTATATTTTTTCATAAAAAAATTTATAATTTTTCATAAAAAAATTTATAATTTTTCATAAAAAAATTTATATTTTTTCATCAAAAAATTTATATTTTTTCATAAAAAAATTTATATTTTTTCATAAAAAAATTTATATTTTTTCATAAAAAAAATTTATATTTTTTCATAAAAAAATTTATATTTTTTCATTAAAAAAATTATTTTTTTTCATAAATTTTTTACTTTTTTTTTCATACAATTTTTTAACTATTTTATTATTTAAAAATTATAGATTTTTTCATTAAAAAAATTTTTTTTTTCATTAAATTTTTTTTTATTTTTCATTAAAAAAATTTATATTATTTCATTAAAAAAAATTTTTTTTCATTAAAAACAAAAAAAAATTTTTTTTCATTAAAAACAAAAAAAAAAATTAATTTTTTTAAAACAAAAAAAAAGTATTTAAGGATTTCAGTTTAATAATTAAATCCTAAAAAAACGTATAATGTAAGCCAGCCAAAAATAACAGTTTTTCAATAAATTTTTTAAAACATAAATTATCGTTTTAAAAAAAATAATATTGAACGATGACAATAATCATTAAACCCAAACAAACTAAGCAAGAAATAAAGTTTGTCAACATTTTCACCAAGAAGCTCGCTGTGATGGTCTGCGTAATTTTGCCCCGCAGCATTAAATATTTTTTTCCTAGCAACACGTTGGGTCCAGATAAGTATTTTTGAGCAGCAGCTTCAAGGCACAAATATTGACTGCAATGCCATAATGCAAAAATGTTGGATATCGATCCTAGGCTTTTTCGGAATTTAGGCGAATGTGATAACTATTTTGGCCAAAACCCAAATTGAGCTGAAACTGCAAATATTAGTTTTGGCCTAGGCCAAAAAATGGCCGAAAAAAGAAAGTTGACAATTTAACGCCGAAACCGCAAACGAAACCGAATTTCAATTGGAACAAAGAAATGAGCATTTAAAAATGATATCTAGATGAAAGTTCATCAAATGTAACATCAAAATAAGTATTGTGAAAAAAGTTTCATAATCATAACCATAGTTTTTACATGACTTTTCGAAAATAGGGGCAGGGGAAAACTTCAATACTGATAATGTTCAAAACAAAAAAATCGGAGTAATACTTGCTCATCGTATATTGAAGACTATTTTCGAGAAACTATATTTATTCCTTGTCTTGATTCTCTAGTAAGCTTTATGGAAAGTGCTTTTCTGAAACCAACAGTCTACAATTAATTCTTTTTTTTTACATTGACTCATATAGCTGAACCCTTCCGTGAATGTTTTTAAAAAGCAAATGCCTTCCATCAATAGAAAATACCAAATTGACATCTTTGAAATCGAAGATATGTCTTGGTAGGATTTTTGATTGTTACAGCAAATTCAAGACGTTAACTTTCTGGGCATCTTTTTCCATACTGACTCTCTGCCATTCATTAAATAATTTTCATTTTCTTAACAAATTACTTGTGACCACTTGTAAACTTGAGTGATAATTCAGTATAATGCGTCGAGTAAAAATATGCTAGAGTGGATAGTCATAGATTTTAAAATGCCAAAGGGTCCATTTAGAACATGATTAACACTAACGATACAATAATTTGACGCTACAATTAACTTTGTAAGTCAAATTTTTATTTCGAAAAGTGTTATCAAGTTATAAATAAATTAATGCAGTAATTTTTTTTACATTTATTCTTTCTTCACCATATAAAAAGGTGCAAGAGGCGTTGAGGGTGAAGAAGTGGTTGAAGTTGTGCAAAAATTGCCATCAGCTTGAGGAAACTGAAAAGGTTGCATAATTTCATCATTATAATAATAATCATCATCATTATCATCATCTTCGTTTGATTAAATCTCAATATCTTTACTTCATCTTGATCGATCGGGCGAATTTAAAAGATCAGAAGGCCTCTTTTTTAGCGGCACGATGAAATTACTTCTTCACAGCTTTTTGTTCACTGCCCATGACTTTAACTCGTTGACTTAATGCGTTGGCTGTCTTGGAGCAATGAGATTTTTAGTCGATGAGACATCCTTGGTTTGCTAGAAAGCTTTCGTGCTTTCATCTCAGATTCGTAGATTAAGTAACAGAGGATAGGTTTATCTGCGGGCATACGAAGACAATGGACATTTCACTCATGTAGAAATCCTCGTTGACGATGGGGTTTGCTAGAATAAAGGATTTCAAGCATCATCCGATAGCGACTCCTTGCAAAGACATCTGTCTCTTACTATTCTTTTATAACTTATAAAATGTAAAAAACTTTAATAAAATATAGGCTTTAATGCACCATGTTCTTAAAGTTTTAACTAACATTTTTTAGCATTGCTACCATCACCACTGCGACTTTCATCACCAGGCACCGTTATTTAAGATAACCATAAGCATCACATCCATTCGACACTACAACCCACTATCACCAATCACTTATACGACTACCTTAGGTTCATAGGAGGGTTTACAAGGGCATCCCACTAGTGGTGAGGGGCAAAGTCTGGTCAAAGCTGCTTAGAGTGGAAGAGAGCATGGCAAGCAATCAAGGAGTATATGAGGTGATGGCCGGCAGTTTGTAAAGCTGAATATGTTAGGGGGTGACATAAATAGGCAAAAAACCGGGAAATTGGAAATTTATTAAGTATACTTGGAATATGTTTCACTAGGTTATTTCATGAATGGTACTTTTTTTGAAATCCCTCTCCCACACTCGAAAACCTAAATCCAACTTTTAGCCTTAAGCCTTAGCGTTTTCAAGTAAAAAGAAATCATTAGATAATTTAATTTACTCAAATTTTACGATAATAAGTTTACTAAATAAAATACTTAATATAATATTATATTATAAATATTATAAAAATATTATAAAAAAGTATTTGTGCCACCCACACTACACTGGGCTTCAGCAGTGACATGAATAAATTTGGTTGAAACGGATATTAAGATATATCAGGTTTTACAAGGTTTAATAGTGAAAACAAACGTTTATAGGAAACATTCTAGTGTAGTTGGACATGATCAGCTCAGCAAAATCCTGGAACCGGTTCAATGAGTTTCTTCTCCACCTTGAGCAAATAATGGTATCAAGTGAGCTGTTTTTTTACTAAGACAACAATAGGTACAACTGGTGGAGCCTTTTAGTCAAGGCTGGTCTCCACTCCTTGTGGATTTTAGCTGGTATAGTGTCTCAACCAGGTGATTTGCCACTGGAAAGAAGACGTACTGCTTCCTGGGTCTCGTGCAAGGTTGGAGGATCATCCAGTGCTTCGTTGGTGGGCACTTGGGGAAGACGATTGATGGTTTCGACGTTGATGTTGGAGGGGCAATTGAGGACGTTGTCAAAGTGTTTAGCCCATCTCCAAGATATTTTCATTGTCAGTAATGAGAGTGTAACCATCTGCGCTGAAGAGGGGATATGAACCAGAAGACGTGGGGCCATAAACTTCTTTCAAGGCGTTATAAAATTTTTTGTGGTCCTTCTTGTCTGCATAAGCCTGGATCTCGTCGGCTTTGTTACTCAGCCAATCGTCCTGCATCTTACGAAGTTTGAGCTGCACTGTTTTGCGTATGCATCTCTCCTTGTCGTGCACTTGATGTTGGCGATATAAGCTTGGTGGAGGTGGTGTTTGTTATCCAATAACTGCTTGATGACTTCGCAGTTCTCGTCAAACCAGTTTTTGTGCTTCTTGATCTGGGGTCCCAGAGTCTCTGAAGCAGCGGTGGAAATTTGCTCTCTTAGTGACGCCCAATCTTCCTCCACATTCTGGTTATTCGGAGAGGTGGATTCCAAACGATCTTCCAAAGCGTCCACAAAAAACTGCTTGCAGCTGGCACAATTGAGCTTGGCGATATTCAGGCGTTTGGGAACCTTTTTGCCTTGCAGGCGTTGTCTCGGCTGATTGCGGATGTTGAGTTTGGTGATAATGAGACGGTGGTCTGTCCGGCATTCAGCACCACACACTGACTTGGTCATTCGTACATCTTGCCTGTTTTTCTTCCTCACGATGACGTAGTCGATAAGATACCAGTGCTTTGAGCGAGGGTGCACCAATGACGTCCGATTACGAGTAGGAAGGCGGAAGATTGTGTTTGCGATCACAAGATCATGTTCAGCGCAAGTCTGGAGCAAGAGAAGGCCGTTGCTGTGGCAGTGGTCCACTCCATGATGTCTGAGGACTCCTTCCCAGGCAGCGTTGTTCTTGCCAACTCTTGCGTTGAAGTCACTACTACTACTACTACTACCACTACTACTACTAATACTACTACTACTACTACTACTACTACTACTACTACTACTACTACTACTACTACTACTACTACTACTACTACTAATACTACTACTACTACTACTACTACTACTACTACTACTACTACTACTACTACTACTACTACTACTACTAATACTAATACTACTACTACTACTACTACTACTACTACTACTACTACTACTACTACTACTACTACTACTACTACTCCTACTAATAATACTACTACTACTACTACTACTACTACTACTACTACTACTACTACTACTACTACTACTACTACTACTACTACTACTACTACTACTACTACTACTACTACTACTACTACTACTACTACTACTACTACTACTACTACTACTACTACTACTACTACTACTACTACTACTACTACTACTACTACTACTACTAATACTACTACTACTACTACTTTTGACCGCCAAAAAAATATCATATTATATTTTTATTTAAACAATGTTTGAATAGAACATTCAAATGCCTTTCTTTTGGTATACTACATTATTCGTTCTGATAAATATAAGCTTAGATAATTCAAATTGAATAGAAAAGGGGTTTTGATTTCGGCGAACTTTAAAGGTCAATAACTCGGCGACTTTTTGAAAATTTTCATTTTTTTAATCTTAGCATAAGATAAAAGTTTCAAAAATTTCTGAGAGAGGGGGGGGTGGGTAAAATTGAATTTATTTTGGGCGATATTCTACGGAATGACCCATATAATGTATATTCTAAATAGACTATTGAAAATTAATAAAAAAAAATAATTTACTTTTTTATCGAATTAAAATCGTTAGTATTCATCAGCTTTGACACAAGTATGTTCTATTTATAGCTAAATCTCAAATTTGAATAGATGTAGACTATTGTCTCATTAGTCTCTATAGAATGTTGACTAGAGGTTTGCACGGGAAATGGTTGAAGTTATAAGTAGGGGAAGGGGGCATAATCATTGATTTTAAAATTTCAAAACGTCCACTTAGGACATGATTAACATCAAAAATATAAAAGTTTAGCACAAAAATTAATTTTGTATTTAAAAAATACACCCGCGATTGTAAAAAAACACACAAAATGAGAGATGTTGAAACTTTTATTCACTAGAAAATCAAATTTTGTAACTTTTCTAAAGTTTTCAGCACTTTTTCATGTTTCAATCTTTTTTGGTTAATACTTTCAATTTCTTTATTTTTCTTTATTTTCAGTGGAAATCTTTTTAGTTAAACGGGCATAAAAGTTCAAATCTTTTTCGCTACTTTCTATAAACCAGCTTTTTTTAAACTTTTTTTCAATTTTAGCTTTCTTTCTTTTACTCTATTAAGTTTTAACTATTTTTTTGTTTGACCTACTGCCTTGAAGCCTCCGAAAGACGGGATCTGTCCATCTCTAGGCTGCTGGGTCTTTTATAAGAGGATGGATCTACTGACTGCATTCAATTTACTAGTTTTTCTAGTCTATGGTTCACCTTACCACACTGCTTCTCCATTCCAAGGCTGTGAACAAGAGTTCCATCAATTTCAGTTGAATTTTTTATTGTTCATGTTTGAGGTTAATAAACTCCGTTTTATCTTTTTTTAATTATTTTAAAGATGATATAGCTAGACAAAGAATCAATATAATGGTTGGATAAATTTTAATTTACGTTCTTGGTTATGTAGTTAAGCTAAAAGGCTACGTGTAAAAATTGTTCCATCTTGTGCAACCTCCCTCCTATGTCTCAGAATTAATTTCTTTCAGTTGAATTTAAAATATGCATCAAATTTTCATTTATATATTAACCGCATATCTAACTGAATTTTTTATATTTTATAAATTTAATCTATTTATTTAAATCTACTTTAATTTGGATATTTATATATTACTAATAACTGTAATGGATTGAAAATTAACTTAATATAATTAAACTATTTTAAATCCGTCTTTGTGCATTAATCTTTCCAAATCTGTGTTTTAAAACTTTATATAATTTTTTAGTTTATTCATAATATACTCTTTAAAAGCTAATAAACTTCTCTTTTATTCACTTTTTCATAATATTTAATTTTTATAAAAAGGCGCATGATTTTACTACTTTTCTGGAATTTCACTGTCAAACATCAATTTTTTTCATTAAGTTATAGTTCGATTAAGGTTGCTAGGAAGGGGATGCAGTCGATTCACTCCTTAAGTGATTTTTATATTTTATATAAAAATTATTTAAATAAATATATTTAAAAATTAAAGTCCGTTTTGAACTATTTTGAAGAGCGAATCGGTTAAGAGGTGAATCGATTAAGGAGTGAATCGGTTAAAGGGTGAATCGACTGCAATTCGCTAGGAAGATGTTTGTGGAAAATTGTGTGGGAATTTTTAACATTTAAAAATTTAACAATCCATCTAAACATGTATCTACCCATGCATCAACCCATCCATCAACCACTGCATCCTTGAGAGCATGAAGAAGCTGGGACTGGAGTGGGGACTGGATCTGCGGCAGATTGACGTCGACGTGAACAGGACGTATCGCAACCACATCATGTTTCACCGGAGGTACGACGTTAAGTAAGTGTTTGTGGTTTCTAGAATGGTGAAGGCTTCTCATGCAAAGAAGGGGGTCTTAATCTTTTTGCCACTGGTGTTGAGACTGCGACAGAAGGTGAAGGAGATGTCCTTGCCAACGCTGGAACTGATGTTGCTGTGAAAGGTTTTTTTTTCGCATCTCACTTGGCTCCCTGCGGCCATCTTGGTTTGCTGCGGCCATTCCTTGACAGACTCAAAACGACCAAATTATAAAAAATTCTAATTAATACTATTTAATTTGTATTTAAATTTAAGATTTTAAAATAATATACCAAAAACCGTTTATTCTTCAAATTTATTAGATGGTTTAAGCGGCTGCCAAGATGGAGCTGCTAACCAAAGTTTCAACGTTATAGAACAGAATCTGAAGAGAGTTAAGAGAGTTGTTCTCTTGTTTAGTGGCAACAGTATGAAAGAGCGAAATTTGCAAGAAATTACTTGTCATCTTTTGCAAGTACAGTTTTATTCAGCTTGTCAGGGCACATGTAAAAAACTTGTTTGCTTGTCTCAAACTGTCTCAAATAAGATGTGTGATATTTGCATTTTTCGATCATTTATGAATTATTTTTTGTTAAATGTAGATTACTTTTAGAAGTAAATACTGATGAAATTTCAATTGTTTCTAATACATTTTAAAGAAGAAAATTTAAAATACCTATTTTTTCTAATGTCAAATATTCTAATAACATTGCGCTAAAATACGATTAACTTTCGATTAAAATTTTTAATCGTTCGATTAACGGCGATTAAAGTTTTTAACCGTGGAAAGTTATAATTTAAACTAATAACCACTACAAAACCTATTTACAATGACCACTATGCAGACAGCAAGCGTTGTTCAACCTTCTAGTGGCCTACTCAGTGTACGACAGTGAAGTAGGATACTGCCAGGGAATGAGTCAGATTGCCGCTTTGCTTCTAATGTTTCTCAATGAAGAGGTGCTTTAGGAGGATTGTGGGTGGGTAATGATTTTTAAAGTTTTGGTAGAAAGTGGATTTAATTATAGATGATATATAGAGGATGTTGCATGGGTGTTTTGATAATTAATACAGTTGGAAAATGGTTTTAGGTACGCGTGATGGAGTTATGAGGGTGTTTCATGGGTGCTTGGATGATTAATACATTTGAAAAGTGGAGGCGGGTGGTTCAATGAGCATGGGTGAGTCAATAGATCAATAAAATGGAAGACTTAATGAATATAAAAATGCGTTTTGTATGTATCGGAAGACAAAGAGATTATTTCAATTATAAAATTATTATATAAATAATTATTTATTATAATTTAGCATTAGATTCATTTGTTGTTTCAACGTTTGCTCACAGGAAGCTTTTTGGGCTTTTGTGCGTTTGATGACAGGCACGAGGCACAAGATGCACGGTAGCTTCAATACCCTTTCCATACTTTCTTCAACATTAAAAAATTCTACAATTCTGATTTTATTTTTGAAAAAAATGTTTTATAAGATAACTTTGATTTTCACAATGCAGTTTTTAAATACATTTTAAATTAATGTATCTGGAAAGATCATTCATCTTTGTCTCTTCTTCACACTGACTGTCAGGATTTTTCATAGCGGGGTTTCCGAAGCTTTCTCGCTACCAAGAGCACTTCAACAAGTGCCTCAAGAACGCCATCCCCAAGCTAAAAAAACACTTGGTTTTTATCTTTTTTTTTTCTCAAAGTTTAAAACTTCAACTTTTATAATCGATTTCAATCTTTAAAAAACTCTCTTTTGTCATTGACATGGATGGCAATCCTCGGAGGGTTCGGGGGTCCACCTCAGTGTGAAATTAAATTAAAATTATATTACAAAAAATTAACTTTTTATTGTTTAGTAGCAGTTAATAAACATTTTGGTTCGAAGAAAATAGTTGGCCAAGAGAAGCACAAGTGCACCCCATTGACAATATTTGCCTCCATTTAGTCACCAGTCAGCCAATGTGCATTTAATTTTACACGACAGCGTCTGCAATTTTCTTGTGAGAAAAAAATGAATAGCTTTTGCTGCAGCCATCAATCAATCAATCAAATAGATTTCTATAGCGCTCTTTCCTCAAATTCAAGAGCGCTCGTAAATAAATTTGTTAGACAGATATGTCTTCAGATCCTCACGAAAAGTAAATAATGAATTAGAAGTAGTTAAATAAGGAGGTAATGAGTTTCAAATATATGGACCTGCATAATGGAAAGAACGTTTAGCAAAAAAGTTATTAATGGAAGGGATGAAATAATGATTTTGAGTGGATGATCTTAAATTACTTCTATAAGGGTGAGTTATAAATGATTTGAGGTATATTGGGGATACTGGGGAGTTTTTTAATTTAAACATAAAAACACAAATTTTTAATATAATCCTAAATTTGAAGGGGGAGCCAATGTAATAAGATGAGAGAGAGTGTAATGTGGTGATAAATAGGAGTATGGGCTAACGACTCTAGCTGCAATATTAAATACTTTATTTAATGGTTTTAAAGTAATTTCAGGGAAATTATAATAGAGTGAATTACAATAGTCAATTCGAGATAAAACAAGTGCAGACTAACATCTTTAAACAAAAGTCATGTAAGTAAGGTAATAATTGTCTGATACGTCTGAGATGAAAATATCAAGATTTAGTAACTAATAGAATTTGGTTTGATAATGTTAATTTTAAGTCAAAAATAAATTCTAAGCTACGAATATGATTAGATGGAACCATAGTATGAGTGAAAAATTACATGGACCATTAATTATTTTACCATTTTTATTAGAGCTGTTCCACGATTAAAAATTTTAATTGCCGTTAATCGTTCGATTAACAATTTTAACCGTGCGTTAATCGTATTTAACGCAATTTTTTTAGCATATTTGATATAAGTATGAAATAGTATTTAAAGTTTTTTTTTCTTAAAAATGTAATAACATTTTTATCAGAATCTTTGTATAAAAGTAATCCACTTTCTAAAGAAAAAAATTGAATCTATAAATGATAGAAAAAGCAATTGTCACACATCATTTTTGAGCCAGTCACTCAAGCAAACAAGTTTTTCAACATTAGTTGGATCTAAAGAGTCTCTTTTCTTGCTAACTATGTGTCCTGATAAGCTGAATAGACGTTCACATGGAACCTTACTTGCAGGAGATGACAAGTACTTTCTTTCCAGTTTCGCAAGAGCCGGATATGCTCCTTCGTGTTGTTGCCACCAAACAAGAGGACAACTCTCAAAGCCCACCTCAAATTCTTTTCAATAACGTTTAATTATTCAGGTATCTTCATCTTCAGAATCTGAAGTTACATATGTTTGAGGTCTTTTGTTTGTTGAAAGCTGTATAATTTATGAGATTTTATATTCTTTTTATAGTTTCTTTAACTCTTCTCTTTTGGAAAACATTTTAAATTTTAAATTGGGAGTCTAATGATGTGGCAATTCTTGACCATTGGATATTCTGATTAATTCATTCTCTGCTCCAATTTTGAAAGAAATTTTGTGTGTGAAACGAATGACATAAGCTGGATTATCTTCTGAAGTGCATATTTCTTGTGTGAAGTGACAAATTGCAAGTAGCACTATTAAAAATTTCAAGTATTTTTCACCTCCTAGAAGTTCTGTTGCGAATCTACAAGGAATGAAAATTTGTTTGATGAAATGCAATTTTTCCCATTCGTTTGTTGACAGTAAATTAGTAGTGGTTGTGTTCACTTGCTGACAAAACAAATCAAAACAGTTCAATTTTGATCATTTTAAATTCATTAAAATTATTAAATCCGTTAATTTTTTTTAATGCGTTAAAATATTTAACGGCGTTAAAAATTACAATGGTCGCTAATTGATTAACGCGTTAATCGAGAGGTAACGTAGATTAAAGCACAGCTCTAATTTTTAGTAGTAGTAGTAGTAGTAGTAGTAGTAGTAGTAGTAGTAGTAGTAGTAGTAGTAGTAGTAGTAGTAGTAGTAGTAGTAGTAGTAGTAGTAGTAGTAGTATTTATAGTGCCTTTGTCTCGACACTTCAATTCTTTTTCTTCATCTTCCCCTTTCTCTCCTCTCCCTTTGTCTCCAGATTGCTCCCACACTTCTCAGCACCACTTCTTCCATCCTCCGATCCTCTTCCTGGTAACCAAGGACCCCTTCCATCGGGTCCTGTTTTCCACGCTCCCTTTTCCAAACCGTCAGCCATTCTTCTCTCCACTCTTCATACAACCCACACTCCAGCAAAACGTGCCTCTCATTCTCTTCCTCCCCACAAACACACTTCCTATCCTCCTTCTCATACTTCCAGCGCACAATTTCATTATTCCTTACCGTCAAGCTATCCCCCCTACACATCATCCTAACTTTCGTTCCATCTGAACCATCTACATATTTTTCCAACTTCCTGCTTTCTGACTTCTCCTCACGGTATCTTCTCAATCTTTCACTTTCCTGTATCTTATTCCCCCATTCCTCCCTTCCCTTTTGTTGGATCCTTTTCACCAGCTCCATTTCCCCCATCCCTCCGACCTCTCTTTCTGAAACGCCCATCATAAACACTCTTGCTCGTGCGCCTTTTCCTCCACGTACCATTCTGCTCATAACCTCCACATCCAATTTTTTTCCTAAGTTGGCTACACCTCTCCACCATTTAGATTTCTTACCTATCTCCTCTACACATGCTCTACCTACTCTTACTACTATATCTTTCCCCTCTAATGTCCTAATCATAAAGTCTGTCATGACCTTAGCCTCTCTTTCCCAGAATGTACTCCAGGCTGTTTCACCATGTACTACGACATTTCTTACGCTAGTCTCTACCCCCCATATCCATCTCCCAAACTTAGTCTGCAAAACCTCTAACTTCTTTCTCTCCTTAGCTGACCAACCAACTGCTGCAACCCCATACATTATCTTTCCTACAACCAAGCTTTTCCATGCCTCCCTGCCCATGATAAAACGACTTCCCGATCTTTTTGCTCCATATTTTACCATGCCGGTTAGGCTTCCAACGTTTCTCAAAAAATAAAAAAATAAAATAAGTTTATAAAAAATAAAATGTCAATTTTTAGTGGAGTTAATTTTAAAAACATTGAGCTAGACCAGTTTTCAATAGATAATAGACATGAAGATATAGATGACATAACAGTATTATAAGATGATATATCGAAGCGGACATATAACTGCGAATCGTTAGCATGGGAGTTGAGAGAATGAGAGGAAATGATAGAAAATATTAAATAAATATGACTTAATCCATAAAAATGAAGAATCATTATTTTTGAGTAATAGTAGTAGTAACGAGTGGTCAACAGTATCAAAAGCGGCAGAATAATCTAAGCAGACAAGTACAGAACTTTTTTTATTATCAAAAACATAAATGAAGTCATTATAAAGTTTCAAGAGGAACGATTCACAGTTATGACCTAAACGAAAACCAGATTGTAATGAAGAGAGTTATCATTTAAAATGAGTAAATTTGTTGATAAACTACTTTTTCTAATATTTTTGAGATGAATGATAGATTAGAAATAGGTCTATAATTAGAAAATTGAGATGGGTCTAAAGAATTATTTTTTAATGTTGGAATGATAATAGAAGCTTTTTATAAAGTCGGAAATTAAGAGTAGAGACAGTTTAACAATGAAAATAATTATAGGGTAAAAACTAGCTGACAATTCTTTAATCAAATAAGTTGGAATTATGTCAAGAGAACAGGTAGATGTAGACAAAGAATTAATAATTAAGGATAGGTCAAATAGAGAAATTGAAAAAAAACGGAAAAAATTAAATTTGTTAATATAATTATAAGGGCAAGGAATAGGGGTTTTATTGTTAAAATTATATCTTATTGTTTCTACTTTACTTGTTATGTAATTATGATAATCTTGAGAAGAGAAAGATGAAGGAGCTGGAAGGTTTTTATTAATAATTTAGAAATTGAATGCCAACGATTCTTTGAAGAAGAAGCGTTGACTTCAGAAATTTCATAATAAATACAGTGCTTAGAGAATAATATAGATTTATATTGGTTAAGAGAAGACAAGTAAAGTGGATAGGGGAAGGTTGCACAAGATGGAACGAATTTTACACGTAAATTAACATTTATTCAGCCATTATATTGACTCTTGTCTAACTATATCAACTTTACCATTAGAAATAGAAAAAAAAGAAATATGAGTTTATTTTCTTCAAACATGAACACTCAACATTTCCGATTTGAGCAACTGGGTTCCCAAGATGGAATGCTTAGTTGTCTAAGATCAAATCATTTCATATGTCATAAAAATTTTAATTTAAACATTTTAATTATTATTCGACTACCATATTTATCAAAAGAAATAATTTTTTTTCGCGTTTTCAATACAGATCAAAATTTATTTATTTATTCTGGAACATGTAGTCTTCTCAAAAGCGTCATTAAAATGTTTTGTAAAAACGCTCTAAATTTTTTATAAAATTTTTAGACCTATTTTTAAAGTAAATTCTTTGGAATAACATAAGTTAAACTTAGAAAAATCTATTTATTTTGCACTTCACTTTTAGCTTAACAATTTCCCGTGCAAACCTCTAGTTTACAGTCAATTAAGACTAATGAGACGAAAGTTTACATTTATTAAATTGTGAGATTTAGCTATGAATAGAACATTATTATGCCAAAGATAATGAATACTAACAGTTTTTTTAGTTAATAAAAAAGTAAATTATTGGTTTTTATTAATTTTCGATAGTTTATTAGAATATAAACTTAATATAGTGGATTATATTTTATATAGTCTATATAGATTTATCATCTTCTGAGATGGACGAATGCCAGAGACAGATTCGTCAATTTTTATAATCTCTTCCTACGTTTAAACTTGTGCACCTATTCATGTTTAATCTTAGGCAACTATCACCATGATACACATCAATGGTTAAAATAGGCTAATCACTAAATTATTAATTATACTACTTGCACATGATGAAACTGTAATACATCATCTAATTAATAATAATGAAATAATAATTATACTCCTTCGGATGTGAGGAAAAAAACAACCAAACGTTATCTCTTTAACTATTCTTCTAAAAATCAGTTTTTAAATTATTATAATTGAATGAGACAACTTACAGAAACGAAACCAACATATAAATGTGCTTAGAAGACAGATGCATGAATAGAAAATGTAAAAAAATTATTTTATACATCGCATAGCTATAAGTAAGCTCGTTCCAACTTAGAAACCGGTTCATCTTGAGCAACCTCTCCCTATATGTTGTGTTAAGTTGAAAGTATTGAGTATCTGGATGAATCTGGAAACCTAGACATCAATGGGATTAATATATTGAAGACTAAAGCCACCTAGGATAAATAAAGGAGTAGATAGGAAAAAGACATTCAGTTAGGTTAGAGAACTCATCAATAAGTTTAGAGATAGTTTCCTTGTCCTACATATTTATGGATATGCTGGGTAAACCAGTACCAAGGGTGAATATAAAGTTTTTACACTGTGGACGAAAAAACATGCTACTGTATATTTGTTTATGACTTTGGCAAATGTTAATTGATTTGTAACTTTTTTTCACGGTTTGATTCAAAATTAAACAAGCATTAGAAAACAAGAATAATGATGAAATCAGATATTTTAATATTAAAAAATAACATTGTGAATTAATTGAAAATCTATCTATATTATTATTTGAAGTATTCCAAGTTAAAGAAAATTTGAATTTTTTTTTTAAATTGGCGACGAATTGTTCTGCGACAAATTGCCTTATAACCCATTTCCATGGCTTGTATTCTTCTTTCCAAGTCCTTTGATAATGTCCATGATTTTGGTACAGGAATATGGAAATTATCAAAGCATGAATCGGACAGATTCTTAAGCAGAGGGTCTAGTTTCACCCCATTACTAACAACCCTGGGCATGAACTTCCCAGATCGCCTCCCCTGGTCATTGTTATTGGCTTCAAAGTTTTAAATTCATAAAAATGTTTACAATTTGAAAATAGTTTATTTCAAAGTATTTTATTAAAAGATAAACTATTTTTTAACATTTATTTTATCCCTATTTTTTTATTTGGAGGACAAGAACGAAATGTTTCCCAACTTGTACACAGTAAAGTGGTTTCTACAGTGTTTCTTAGATCGGGTTTGCTTTTTAAGCTCCTTTTTTCTAATATTACTTTTCAAAGAATTTTTTAAAATTTTAAATTAAAGTTTTCTTTCGTTTAATTGATTTTTACTGCATCCATTTTGGGCTAGACGAATTAACTACCACTCTTCAGTTGCCATTCACGTTGTCTCTGAGGTTTTGGGACATATTCATTCTGATGGGAGAGAAGATTTTGATAGCTATGGCAGTGACTGTCATGAAAATGCACAGAAGTTAACTTTGATTTTTATTATTTCAATTAATTCAGTTTCAATTCATAATTCTATGTATATTTTAATGAAAAAGTGCCAATGCATTTAACCATCAAAAGCACATTTTCAGCTTTGAAGTGAAATTCACAGACACTCTTTTGAGGCTGGACATGGAGGGCATGATGGAGTTTTTCACTTCTCACGTCTCCAAGACACAGCCTCTCAGCAACGACAAAGTCATCTCACTTCTCAGAAACAGCTACGATTACCTGCGCAGACTGAAACTGGAAATACCAAGTCTCTCTCCTGAGCAGGAGGACAAAGAAAGAGTTAAGAAAGCCCTGGGTGACTTTGAGAAGCCTTTGAGAGAGCAGCTAGTAGGCGTGTATGTTGCCTGCAATGGAGGAAAAAAGAAAAAACAGAGAGAAACCCGAGTGTTAATTCCAGCCGATGGGGGCAAGGAAAACTTGCCATCGTTTCCTACACACCTCTTCTCGCAGATGGTTGAATTGGAGAGTGACAGTGAGGCGAAGGATGTCGATGCCGAAATCTCAATGCTGAACGACATACACAGCTCTAAGACGTCTCTCACTAATTCAGATCTACCTTCACCAGCTAGCTGCATGGCCTCTCCAGTCCAAACAGCTACTCACAAATACTTTCGCAATGACACTTCGATTAGTTGTGATGACGAAGTCTCAGTCTTTTCATCCCGATCCAGCCTCAACTATCAAGCTCAGCAAACTAATTCTTTGAAAAAGGAAGTCGAGAAAACCGCTCCTCAAAACGCCTTTGAGATACTACAGGCCCTCAACGAAATGTTGTCTTTTACACCTCATACCCCAACGACATCTCAAGTCTCATTTAGTATTTCTCCCGAATTAGCTTCACATAGCACCTATCAATTAGGTTCTAAATACCAGCCTTCTTTTTTTTCTTCAAACAACTGCATGAAAAAGTTTCTGAATAAAGACCACCAAAAAAGATGGGCCACCACCGTGTGCGCCATCAGCATTCCTTCTCCTCCGGACCACTCCATTGCACCAATTTCCCACCAATATAAAACTCTTTTCAGAGATTCTGTCTTTTCTTCTCCACCTAAATCACTTTTTCTCTTCCAAGATGCATTCAAGCGGACTAGACCTTTGAAAAGTGAAGGCGATGTTCTATCTTACAAACAACCATACAGCCTCTCCATCCCCATTCACCACGTGCCCCACTCTCCGCTGCGAACCTCCACAACGCCTTCTATTCAGAGTGACTGCATACGATCTAGACTTGGTCTGCGCCACTGCTTAAACACACCGCAGCCTCGAAGTCTCAACACAAGCAACCTTTCGCACAGTATTGACTCTCATTCATTAAAAGAAAAAATCGAAAAACATGATGCTAACGTTGGAACACCAACTCCTTGCAACAACCACACTACCATGGCCTCGTTCACTCCAATAAAAGTTTGCCATCTCAAAAGCATTGCCCTTCTCAACCTTCCTTCTCTTGTAGAGCCTAAGACTTCTATTAAATCAATAAATAAATTTTCTTGCACACCACCCTTTAATAATGAGTCGCCTGTAACAGAAAGTGTTATCACTGATAATGTGGAAGTCCATTTTCCAAATCACCTTGATAAAAAGGCTTCTTCTCTCCAGAAACCACATCTTTTTTTGTCATGATTTTTTCAAAGATTATTTTTCTTATTAAAATCAATCATCTATTTATTAAACCTTCACCCAGTCTGATTAGTTCATGCTAAAAAAAATAGTTCGATTGCATTGTATCTTCATACAGTTCTGCGAGCATTCATGAGTTTCAAACTTTGTATCAAGGTTTTCCTCCAACATCTTACACAAGTCTACCACCTTGACGGCTTTATTTACTTCCACTTTTTCTTCTCTAAATTGCTTGCAAAAACTTTTGCGTGCTTGGGGTGGCTGATACAATACAATACAATACAACGACGAGTGTTCTTAACGTGGCGTAAGCCCGGACGGGCTTCAACACCACTTAGTTATGGAAAATTGGATAATAATATTAATAATGATATATGAATAAATGGTGAGTATAGGTAGAGTAAATTATGGAAATTTAACAATATAATAATTTCTATATATATATATATTTTAAGAAAATTTTAAGATAATTTTTGATTAATTCCGTTAATTGAAAAAAAACAAATTCTTTAAATGAATGTTTTTGTACTAATGTATAAGCTCTGTATGAATACATCATATATAAGAACATTCGTTTATTTGCAAGCAAATAAATTTAGAAATCGAAGCAAATAAATGCTTGTATGACCTCCTAGAAAAATAAAATAATTCTTTATTAAATTCACGAATTAAAAAAATTGTTATTAATAACAAATGTTTTCATTGATTTACAAAAGAAATTAATTAAAGTGATTGGAAATTATAGGTGGTTTAATTATTTTCTTAAAATTATCTTCTATAACATTTTAAATTTCGTATAAATCATTAATTTTTGTCAAAATGTCTGAAAGATCTTGTTCATCTTTTAAATATATTAAGACAATAGCAATTAGAATGTTGTTTATAATCACGTCAATAAGCCTAGTGTTAGTTTATAGGAATCATATTTGGGGTCGTTTTTGCAACTATCCTTAAGTTTATATTTTTTATAACTTTTTAAGTTGTCTTTAATTTTCAAAATCTTTGATTGATAAAAAATATAGAACAGTATTCGCGCGTTATACATTTTAATAAGTTTAGAAAAAAATTAACGCACTTCAAGTTTATCGAAATTTAACTGTTTTTTGCTGTGTTGGCTACATTTCCAGCAAGTGAAGACAAAAACTCTCTTAATTTTTTCAAAAAAAAAATGGGAAAAAATGAATTTCATCAAAAAACATTTTATTCTTTTCAGATTTGCCACATAACTTATAGGCGTTGAAAAATAAGTAGCATGTTCAATACTGTCATTTGCAATTGGTCACTTTACAAAAGAAATATGTACTTCAGCAATGATCCAGCTTATTTATTTGTTTTAAAAAAATTATTTTTTAACTGGTGCAGAGAAAAATATCCATTGGTTAAAAATAGCCACATCATTAGACCCTCGATTTAAATATTTAAAATGTCTTTAAAAAGATTAAAGAGAAGCAACGTGGAAAGAGTTGGATCAACTATTGGTGGCAACAACACGAAGGAGCGTATATGGCTCTAGGGAAGCTAGCAAGAAAATACTTATCATCTATTGCAAAGTCTATTCAGTTTGTCAAAACACATAGTTAACAAGAAAAGAGCCTCTTTAGATCCAACTAATTTTGAAAAACTTGTTTGCTTGAGTGACTGGTTCAAAAAGGACAATTGCATTTTTTATTATTTTAATCGAACGATTAACAGCGAGAAAAAAAATTTTAATCGTGGAACAGCTTTAGTAATTTTATTCAAAATCAATTATTATGAATTTTAATTTTTAAATAATAAATTTTTTAACGTAGTTTTCATAACATTTTTTCTATAAATTTATTTTTTTATAATCTTTATTCATCAAGGCTTGACAAAAGCAAGACAAGTAAAAAAAATACAAAAAATAGAAGGTGACCAAAAAGCAAAATAAAATCGAGAAGGCTAAACAGAATGAAATTTAAAGATGATGAATAATATAAATTTAAAACATCATTACTAAAAGATAATTATTAGATTCTAATGCAAATGATAATGGATTGAAATCAAACAACTGGACCAAGGATATGGTGAATATTATAATAAATAAATAAATATTACAAATTAGAAATGATAATATAAATATAAACTATAGAATGAGTTGTTTCAGAAGACGAGAGAAGAATGTTTTGCTTTCAAGCGTGTTATATATTGGTGTATCGAAATTGTGCTTACGAGGTCTTAAGGTACGTGTAGATGTTTTAAGAGAGGGTAGAATTTGGTGAAGAACGTGGTCAGAGTTAGTGGATATTTTAAAAAATAGTTTATGTCTAAAGTGGTAAAAATAGGAAAGATAGATGGGTATTGATAAGGAAGATATTCAAGTCTAATTAGTTTATTAATAAAAGACTGAAGTTGCTTAATTTTTTGCTGATTAGCACGGATTGTTTTGATGGCATGAAAAGTTTGAAAGCATTTTTTGAAAATATTTGTGGTGAAATGCTGAGAGTGTCGGTGAATGTGATACCTAAGATAGTGAGTTTGTTAGTGCCTTGAATAGATGGATGTAAAACTGGTTGTTTGATGTGTTTATGACTATTGTGAACTACAAATTCGAAAGATTTTTTGAAGTAAAGTGAAAGATTACTGAGCTTGGCTCATTTAGAAAGTAAGTCAAGCTCTAATTGAAAGGTAGATGGACCAAAAAATGAACCTTGAATCACACTAGAGTTGATGAAAAGTATACTCGAAAGTTGATTCAAATAAATAGTGGAATTTAATCGGTAGCTGAAGAATGAAATGAGAAGGTTATATATGTTGTCATCAAGAGAAAGAAGTGTAAGATTGGAGACGAGGGTATGGTGATCGAGAGTGTCAAAAACTTTAGTAAAGTAAAGAGCAATAAGGTGAACATGGCTGTTGGTTTTAAGTAGTGAAGTGATGGTAGATGTGATGGAAATTATGGCCTACGTAGGTGAGAAGTCAGGCGAAAAGCGAATTGATTATCAAGAATATGTTTTTCTAATAGGTGATTGAAGCATGGGTATATATTGGGATGAATGATGCTGGATTCCACTAAAAAAAAAGAAGAAGTGTTGATGCATTTGTTGAAGATGATGGAAAGTGGAGTAATGATTACTGATTCACAATTTTTAACGGAAATTAACGACCGTTACCGGAAATTTTCGTTAAACAACGGCTTTTGACGGTTAACTCAATAAACTATTTTATCGCAGCAGAAATTAACAGATTTCTCTGAACCTCTGAACGCCCATGCTTTGTTACATCAAGAAAAATTACTTATATAGAATCAGCTAATTTTCGGATCTTTTTTACTTTATTATTTCAATCTGAGTTTAAAAATGGTTTCAATAGTAGTATACTCTTGAAAACCTTTTCTTTTGATCGTGTTTTTAAGCGTCAAAAAACTTTAAATTTGGTTTTTTGATTCAGCTTTATTCCCTTTGAAAATACTTCAGTATGAATTTTTTTCCTCTCAACTTTAAACTTTTTTATTGCTTTATTTATTTATTTACAAACTAATGATAAACAGTTGTTTTATTTATTGATTTCCCACAACTGTTTCAATTTTCAATTTTTTCATTTTTCATTTTTCAAACTTTCGGTTCTGCTTTATGATATAGATTTTTCTGCTCCGTTATTCAGCACAAACCCTACCACTTTTTTGATATTTTATTTAGCATAAACATCATTTTATATGTCTTTATTCAATCAATTTTATAAACGTTCTCGGATATTTTGAATTTTTTTCCGTACTGAAACAATTACCTTTTCCTTATGCAGTGGTTCTCAACCTTTATAGTGCCACGACCCCTTTTCTTATTTTTCTGTGACGACCCCCATTGATAAATTTCTACGTTGGACCCGTTATTGCATTTAAAATTTTTACAATGTCATTATTTTTTTCAAGCATGATTCAATCTTAATTATGAAACTATGTTTTAAATTATGATAATTTATCTTATTAGTAAATCAAAATAAATATTCGAATTATATTTATTTTAAACTCACTAAAAATAATTTATAATCTGTTCTTTGTTTAAAACTTTAATGTTCAAGTTAAAAATTATAATTTTTAGATTATTTGTGAGAAAGCTGTGCTTGCTTTATTTTCACCATATCGGAAATTATGGTAGTTGTTTTGCAAGTGCAAGACATAAATCATTTTCAGCATAAAGTCATATTGAACTTAGACTTGATTACTACTAAACTTGTGAAACCTGTTTTACAAAAGTATGTGTTGTAATAGGAAGGAGGAGACGTAACAGACTTTCAAAGATAATATCATATGACCGCAAGCACTTGATCCAGAATTGTGTAAGCATCATTGAAAAAAATTATTTTTTGTTGCATCACTGGAAATGATTTCAATAAACTTCTCTTGTGACTTTTTGTAAACATATTCCATCTTTGTTTTAAATTGCGTTCTATCAAGTGCGAATTTTGTACATTCGGGAAATATTTTATCTTTTTTTTTTGACTTGAAGGGTTTTTTTGACAGCAAGTATGTAATTCAACTTTAATTTTGCTTCTTACTTTTTTAATTTATTACTAATCCATTTCACATCAGTATGAAATAAAAATGATTTGATATATCCAATTGATTAAATAATTATTTTAGCAACGTTTAATCAACAATATGATATTTAAAAAAAGAAATATACATCTAAAAGTTTTGGCGGCCTCTTAAAATTCATCACGTGACCCCGTTTGAACCCCCTAGTCTAAAGCAAGAAAATGAGGTAAGGGGCAAGATGACCTAGTTAACGGTTTATGTGTTTTTAAATTTATTTTTTAAGAAAGAAAACTTCTTTCACAAGAACTGTTAGAATATTTTTTTTTAATTAAATAAATTTACAGTAATTTTTTTAAATAAATATAACTAAAAAATAAATAAAAATTCCATAACTCTACCGAATTTTCACATTCTTAACGTTCTTAAATCTTGAAATCTGCTGGTTGTTGTTCGCTGCTATTTTTCTTTTCTGCGAGAGCGCTTTTCACTGGCTTATAGTCCCATGCGCACAGCTTGTCTCCATCTACTTTTATCTTCAGCAAGCGATTCCCAGGTGCTGACGTTGATCTCTGTAGATTTTTATAGGCAAGCTCGCCGAATAGCACGTCTTTGGGAAGTCGGCCATCATCCATCCAACGTACATGTCCCAGCCATCGGAGACGTCTTTGACGAAGAGTAGTCATGCTTGAAATGGCTGCCCTCGCCAACACCTCGTTGTTTGTGACGCGGTCTCTCCATGAAGTTCCGATCATGCGTTGAAGACAGCGCATGTGGTAAGCGCTTAACCTTTTTTCATGGTATGCATATAATGTCCAGGATTCACTGTCGTAAAGAAGAGTGCTCAGAACACATGCCTTTTAAACAGCTGCCTTTGTCTTTATTGTCAGCATCTTGTTTCTCCAAACTCTTGTTAGAGCTTTGCCGATCCTCTGGTTCAGTTCTGCAACTAATGAGAAGTCATCAGTGATTGTCGAACCCTGGTAGATAAACTGGCTGATGACTTCCAGAGCATAGTTGTTGAGGTCCTTCGGCATGCTGTGCCATCACCTGTGTTTTCTTGAGGTTGATTTTTAAGCTGAAATCATCTTATTTCCTTGAAAAACCTGTCGAGCAGTCTTGGCAGTTTTGCTTCAGAGTGGGTGACCAGTGCAGCATCATCCGCAAACAGCATTTTTTTCATCGCCATTATTCGTATTTCAATTTTTGCTTCCAGACGAGCCAGGTTGAAAAGACTGCCATCTGATCGGGATGGAAGATATACACCTTCTGTTGATGCTCCAAAGGCACGTTTCAGCATAACAGCGAAGAAGATGCCGAAGAGAGTGGGAGCGAGAACACAGCCTTGTTTGACGCCACTGCGGATTTCAAAAGCACTTGATGTCGACCCATCATACTGCACAGTGCTTTTCATATTGTCATGGAAATGTTGTATTTAGTGGGCAGCCAATCTTTGCCAGAATGTTGACGAGTCCATCCCTACCGACAAGATCAAATGCTTTGGTCAGGTCTATGAAAGCTAGAAAAAGGGGTTTGTAAATAGGACATGGCGATCTCTCCCACCGTCGGAAGCAACCCTGATGAAACGAATATGAAACATATGAATTATAACCGGTAACTGCTTTGTTTTTTCAACGCTTTCAGCAAAGCTGGAGTGACCTCTCCAGGGCGTAATTGAGGCAAAAAACTATAGAAGGCAAGTTGTGGCCCATGCAGCAGATACCCCTCTCCACGCTTGATGGTGATTCCAAGGAATAAACAAAGCCGATACATCTTGAAACTCTCAGCGTCGCAGGAGTTGCCGGAATGACTTTGTGAGCAAAGTTAATCCGCCTTAGAGACTCCGACTCCGGATTTGAAATGAGTTGACTCCCTTAGCCTTTGATTAGCCAAAACCTAACCTGTAAGGCAGCAGGGCCAGAAACCTGGCTGGGAGACTGAAGGGGTAATAAAACTTGTCTAAAGAGCGGGGATGTCTAAATTTCCCGTACAGGTAAGGCACCTGTCCACTGCTCCTAGGTTGGTCGTTGACACTGAAAATGTGTTCATTGGCGCTTTATCATTTTTTGAATTTCGTGCTGTTGGGTAACCCAGATACCCTCTACACCAAAAAGTCCGATTCATGATGACAAGATGGTGGGGGTCAGTTTAGTTGCTGACCATCCGACCACGACACAGATTGTACTACTTTACGTGGTACTAGTAGCAGGTTCTTAACAGAACCTGACATGACAATAAGTTTTTCAATAATATCACAATTATTATTATGTTTCAGGCTGTAAATTTTTAAAAAATGTATTTTAAATGTCATCAATACCTTTGAACTCTTATACCCTTATATAAACAATCTCTTTTGTCAACTAGCTATAACTTGGTTGATCCATGGACTCGTACATACAATGTGACTTGCAGTTGATGAAGGAGTTTTAGCGATGCTTCCTTACACGCCATTTGTAATTAATGATGAATGGCCATAAATAAAAATTTCACCGAGTTTTTGACTTTTAAATTTATATTCAACAAAAATCACAATTATTCGACTTGGTTACTAGTGGTTTGGTTCTCATTTAATCTTTATTCTCACTATTAGTGCTTTTTAAATTCATTATATCAAATTTGATTGATGATTCATAAAAGTCTTCGAAAGTTTTTAATTTTCAAAAGTTTTTTTTAATGGGTTTTAAAAAGGAAACTTGAGAAAAGACTAAATGTAAACTTCAAATATTTTTTTTGCCAAGAACTAGTTTTGGAAAGATCTATTATCAAGGTCATATTTATAAAATATTCATTACATGAATCTTTTGCGGCTTAATTTACAGCCCCAAAAGATTTTTTTTAAATTCACTTATGCGGCTTCAAAAGTAAATTTTATAAACTCAAATAAATTATTTAAAATAATTACTCCATATTTCCACGGAAAATATACTTTATTGCAATTGTTTGAAGGAAGTTGCAAAAATCATTTATACGTAAAAGGCTAAATTGTAAATATCATTGGAAGTTATCCTAAAATATAGAATAAACTATAAATTAAAGCCAGAAAAACAAACTTATTGTTGTTTTCCAGTCTTATTATTTTTGATAAATTTAGCTGCAGAAGTTTCAAGCAGTCGTTTGTGTAAACATCAATCACTACCCTAAACCAGTCATTTGGAATTTTCAAAGTTCTATAAGTTGCAAAGGTCTTTTAACTAAGACTATGGTTGCATTTTTATTATTTACAAAGTTCAAGTTTGCTGGCGTTATAATTAGTTCTTTCTTTTCCACTATCTGTTCCAAAATAAAGTTTGTATCTATTTATTTTATAAAACTTGATCTATAGAAATGAATATATTTCATTCAAGACATTATATATATTTCAAGGTATATATTTTATTTTAAGATATTTCTTACACTCTCAATGTTTATACACCTTTATTTTGTTTTAAATATTTGTTTTATGAGCTCTTAGTTCAAAAACTAGAAGGTCAATAGTGGTTTTTGTTGCAGAAAAGGTATTCAAAAGAAAACTGTCTAACGATGTCAAAAATTTCTAATATTTATTCATTTCGTTAACTATGAATGAATTGTTAATTTTGTGATTGTGAAAAAATTTCGCCAAATTATTCAATTTATGCTATTGCCTTTAATATATATTTTTTCATATAGCTCTGCTCTTAACAATTTTTAAATTGCTTTGTCTTTACTTTTTTCTGTCAAAAACTCACGCCAGAAGATGAAGGGATTTAAATGCTGAAACGTCTATCATATGTGGAAAAAACATTTGGCTAACGCAATGCTTGTTTTCTACTAAGGGGCCATCCATAAAAGACGTCCACACAAAAGTTCAGCAAAAAGTGACTAAAGGGGACAAGGGTGAGAGGGGTTTCAGGACAAAGTGGATATCCACATCGTAGTGTATTTTGAGTGCAGTAGTTTTGCATAATTTTACCGCAAAATACTTCTAGTTTAATGACAAAAGAGTTGGGATGCGAACCCGAACAATCTTTCACAAACAGGTAATATTTAGAAACGATAGGTACAATAATAATTAATACGCTTGAATTTTATTTTTTAAATATGTTGTTAAAGTTTGATTTGTCAAATACAATAAAATCTCAAATAACAATTCCTAAAAATTAGAATTTTTCGTTGATTGAACGATGGTGTATAATTGTCAATAAAGTCACAAGTGGACAAGTGGACAAGGGCGGAGAAGAGGTAAAAAAAGTGTGGACGTTTTTTATGGATGGTCTCTAACATATGCCATGCATATTTGATCTAAATGTTCGAGTTCACCTTTAGCCATATTGCATTATTTCTTTAACTCGCAGTGTGATCACTTGATAGTAACACTACTCTCCTATTTTTGGTGTGCATAAAAAAGAAAATTAGGCATTTACTGTGAAGCCAAACAAAAAGTAACCAGTTTTCCTACTAATCCAATACAGTGATCTTGAATTTCAGGGAGCAATTCTAGTGAAGTACAAAAATTATTCGTAAACTTGTTAGTCAGCCAGATGTTATAAAGTGGATCACAGCAGCCATTACCAAATTTTCGAATTCGTTCACCTCCATCATCCTTACCCAAAAATGAATTCATTTTAAAACAATACCCCGTTTTGGCATCACATAGGTACCAAATTTCAAATTATATTTACTAGATTCAGACGGCATGTACGGTGTTAAACTAAAACAAACTCAAAATGGTAAAAACTTTTCTTCCACCCTTACATAGTCATGTGGAAATTAGAGCAAACTTTGTTTTTTGGGCTACAAAAACATCTGATATTAATTAAATCAAATCTTAGCTATCAGTTAAAATATATTTCTTGATATCAGTTGCTTAATACACCGACAACAGTTTTTGACCACAATGCCCGTAATGGTATATCTCTACCATTATAAACCCCTATTAATGTCTTTCATATAAATAATTAAATTTTGATAATTATTTATACAAATATATGAAAATGTCAGTTTATTAAAAACCATGATTTACATTCTGTTGAGAAAAAGCACTTTTGAGATATCTTACAGATGGATAAAACCCAGATTAATTTGCAGAAATTCTAAATTGATATTTTTGCTGTAAAAAAGTATGAATTGACCTTTATTCATTGCAATCAGCAATCCTCACTATCTGCGGAGTAGCGTTTATAACCTAATAAGCCCCAAAAGATTTAATCATATGGAAATGTGATTGGCATATAACGCAAGGAAACATTTAGGTGTAGAGCGACTATATAAAAGGTTAGGGTTCAATTGACATGGTAAAGTTGAAATGAGCACCTACCAGCGTAGTGAGTTATCTTGGTGTTTTAAATGTTCATACTACATGTAATAAACTGTCTATTAAAATGAAAATAACTTTTTTTATACAATAATGATTATTTAATTAAGAAAAGTAAGGAAATAAATTTGAATGGTTAAGAAGGCTTATTAACTAATCCATCAAAAGTCACTTTCTCAGTTATCTAATAAAATTTTTATAAAATCTTTTAAAACAAAAAAATATATAAAGTTTCAAACTTAATTTTGTAAATTATAATAAAATAAAAACATTCTTTCTTTTATAGATTATCTTTCAGATCTTGCTAAGTCCAAGTGTAGGCCTGCGGAAAACTATTTCACATGGAGGAGGGATGAGGCGGTGAAGTTGAGGATCGAACAAGAAGGACCTGCTTCAAGGCTTCCTGAAACGGTCGTTGATGTTTTCAGCAAAGTTGCCGAAAAGTACGCAAACAATGTTGCTTTGAGTAAGTGGGTTTGACTTGCTATTTATTTTCTAGACTTACTGTTAAAATCAGACAAGAAGCGAACCTATGTATGAGACGCACCTCGTATTTAATTGCTAGGAAAAATAATTGCTATACCGTGAACTCTATGTGTAAGACACAAAAATTTTCATAAGTGAATTTATTCCTTTATAGATGCCGTTTTATAGTGACTTTTCAATTTACTCATGAAAACTGAGTATATAAAAAAAAGAAGAAAACTATTAAATTAGTTGAAACCCAACTATTTACTTTTGACATTAACATTGTAAGTTTTTTTTTGCTACTTACATTCTGTAAAACTCCAATATCTTTGTACACTTTTAAATAATTTTCTGAGTTAAAGGTATTTTCTCAACTAATTACCAAAAACTCTAAATCGAAAAATATTTTTGATAAACTTGCTTCTTTTTTGAATAATATACAATTTAGTAATTTATGATAGACTTTTTGAAAAAAGTATCCTATAACTATTATAATATTTTTTCAACATATTTTCAAAAATAATTTTATGAATGGGTTAGAGTAAGGGTTAAGCTTATTACTACTAGTACTAGTACTACTACTGTTACTACTACTACTACTACTACTACTACTACTACTACTACTACTACTACTACTACTACTACTACTACTACTACTACTACTACTACTACAACTACTACTACTACTACTAATACTACTACTACTACTACTACTACTACTACTACTACTACTACTACTACTACTACTACTACTACTACTACTACTACTACTACTACTACTACTACTACTACTACTACTACTACTACTACTACTACTACTACTACTACTACTACTACTACTACTACTACTACTACTACTACTACTACTACTACTACTACTACTACTACTACTACTACTACTACTACTACTACTACTACTACTACTACTACTACTACTACTACTACTACTACTACTACTACTACTACTACTACTACTACTACTACTACTACTACTACTACTACTTCTACTACTACTACTACTACTACTACTACTACTACTACTACTACTACTACTACTACTACTACTACTACTACTACTACTACTACTACTAATACTACTACTACTACTACTACTACTGAAAAAAATAAACAAATTCTACATTGCATTACAATACTATTACATTACAGTTCAGAAAATTGGTGATAAAGAGATTGTTTACACTTACAAGGAGTACTACCACAACGTTGTCAATGTTGCAAAAGTCTTTATCAAGGTTCTTAACTTCTTGATTGATTCATCATCAATTCGTTACTTTTTCACATGTTGCTTTAGAACGCTTCAATCTAACACACATGAATGAGACTTTTATTCTTTATCATTGATGTTTTTTATACATTTGGCCAAGAGGTTAACATAAAATGATATTACTATAAAATACTAATAGATTGAAGTTTTTTTCTCATTAGTATTTCTATTCTTAGTCAAATTAAATTACTCATCATATTATAAAAATGAAAGAGATTAGTGACTGGCAACTAATACGTGAACCTATCCATAAATCAAACTTCAGTAGTTTAGTAATATACACTGTGGGCCAAAATAACATGCCTATAACTTTGACAAATATTATTTTTTTTCCACTGTTTTACTCAAAAAGGAATGAGAAATAAGATTTCAATATTCAGTACTTTTATCTACCGAAACATAAACAAGTGTAAAATTAGCAAAAACACATAAAAATGTACTTACTTTTCCTATTTTATTCTAATTTAAATTTTTTAATTCAAATTTTTAATTTTAAAATTGTTAATTTTTTATATATATATGATAAAATTTGCCTCTGTTGTGAACGCGTTTATCTTTCAGCCAGTCAGTTATGGTTTCTGTCGGCGTGTCATAGCTTTTGTGGCGCCTTGAATTGAAGTCAATAGAGCATATTTAAAATGTGCTGTGTGAAGATGACCTACTGCATGTGATAAAGAAAATTTCAGATAACTTCGTTTTTCAGCAAGATGGCGTACCTTCACACCGGGCGCATCAGACAGTCAGCTTGTTAAATCCTGAGACACCTGCATTCATTCCCCCAAATCTGTGGCCTTCATTAACCCCTTTGATTTCAAAATTGGAATAAAAATGCAGAAGCGGTTCTCCCAAACCAAGTCACAAGAAGCAAAGCGTCATCGATGATGCTTTTGACAACTGGCGCAAATGTTGAGCATTTGCTTTGAGATATTAATCGCCATTAATTTTATAAGTTCCTTTTTTATTTATTTTGTGAATAATTGAAAAAAGTACTATTTAGTTTTAAATTAAAAAAAAGTTTTTTGCTAATTACACACTTGTTTAGGCTTCACTAGGTAAATGTACTGAATATTTTAAAATCAGAATACATTTTATGAAATCTCATTTCTCATTCCTTAAAAAAAAAAGAATGATGAATTTTGAAATAAAAATTTAAAAAAAAGAAATATTGAATTAAAATATAATTAAATAAATACTGAAATTAAAATTTAATAAAAGATATATTGAAATTAAAATTAATTAGAATAAATATTGAAATAACAAGTTTAATTAATATAAATATTGAAACTAAAATTTGATTAGATAAATATTGAAATATAAATGTAATTAAATAAAAATTTAAATTAAATTTAAATAAAATAAAAATTTAAATTAAAATGTAATTAAATAAATATTTAAATTTAATTAAATAAATATTTAAATTTAATTAAATAAATATAGAAATTGTAATTAAATTTTAATTAAATAAATATAGAAATTGAAATTAAATTTCAATTAAATAAAAATTGAAATTGAAATCTAATTAGATTAATATTTAGCTTTGATTTCCATAAAATAATTAATGAATTTCAAAATTAATTAAATAAATGAGGAAATTGAATTTTAATTAAATAAATATTGAAATTAAAATTTAATTTAAAAAATATTGAAACTAAAATTTTAATTGAATAAATATTGAAATTAAAATAAAAATAAATAAATATTAAAATTAAAATTAAAATAAATAAATATTTTAACTCAAATCTTGAAAAACTTTAGTGCCTACATTTTTTTTTATACAAGGGATTAAGTTCATTTTTATTACTTACTCAAGTTCAACAATATCCCTAATTTCTATTTTAAACATACATACATCATTTACTCATTGTTGCTCATGAATTATAGCAAACTATATTTGGGATCTTTGATATATTCGAATTGGTCAAGTTTTTCCATTGCTCATTTTACTCACAACAATTACACTGGCCGACAGCATTTTTGCGAATCGTATGTATTGTATTCAATTTTTAAATAAATGTCTTATTTTAATGTTTTTCAACTTTTAATTATTTTGTACAATTTTCTTATTTTTAAAATTTTGATATTTTTTAAAATTTATTATTTTTTACAATTTTATTATTTTTTACAATTTTATTATTTTTTACAATTTTATTATTTTTTACAATTTTATTCTTTGTTACAATTTTATTATTTTTTACAATTTTATTATTTTTTACAATTTTATTATTTTTTACAATTTTATTATTTTTTACAATTTTATTATTTTTTACAATTTTATTCTTTGTTACAATTTTATTATTTTTTACAGTTTTATTATTTTTTACAATTTCTGGAGAGGGCGTTTTCGGTGTGCGGAGACCTAACTGCAAGGAAAAAAATCACTGCAGCAAAAATCTGGACTTAAATACATTTTATGAACAATATATTTATATATCTTTCAAATAATTTGACTTTTAAACATTAATTTAGGCTGTATTAAAAATAAAAATTCTTTTTTTTTCCTCTTGAAATAACTGAAACTGAAATAGTAACTGAAAAATTGAAATTTGCATAATTGTAACTTGAATAGTAACTGAAAAATTAAATTTTCATAACTGTAACTTGAACTTGAACCGAGCGCTCTTGAATTTGCGGAAATAGCGCTATAGAAACTCATTTGATTGATTGATTGAAAAATCCGAACTATAAAATCACTGATACCGGTAAGTTCTATTCCTTGTAGCCAGAAGTTTTCAACATGTGGTCGCTTAACTTCAGACCCAAGATTATCTAATTTGAAAGCTAAAACTCTAGATGGTTTTAACCCGTGTGAAGAGCAATAAAGACTTGATCGAATTTCTTAAAAACAATGACTAGCTTCAATACATTCATTTAATAAATATTTGAAAATTAAATCGTGTTTTTTTATTTTTAAAAGAAATATTTTTGACTTTGAAATAATAAATTTCAAGATTAGCAAGTTTGGGACAGGCGAACACGGTAGCGAAAATGAATAAAAAGACACAAAAAAATTGTTCGTGAATGGGTCGGGACCGGGTCAAAAAGTTTCGGAAACGGGACGGAAATCAAAATTCTGATAGTCCATCGGGAACGGGACGAAAAAAAAATTCGGGAATGGGATGGGACCGGGAATGCAAAATCGTCCGACCTCTAGTGTCTGAAAGCGAGAACATCCATTATTTTTATAATAATTTATTTAAATTTTATTTTTTTTAATATTATTTCAAATAATGTAATTTATAAATTCTTCGAAAAACCATCGAAAATCCCTACTCACACCTTCTGAGCGCTTTTGTTCGCTTAGTAAAGGGCGCTATATAAATTATTAGTGATTGATTGATTGATTGAATGATTCTCACCCACTAATATTTTATCCATTTAAAGACATATATCAAACTTTTCCATCCACACACTTTGCTCAGATGGGCTTGAAGCCATGTGGAGGGGTTGCCATCATGGGTCTCAACTCGCCTGAATGGTTCATCTCACACCTAGCCGCCATCTTTGCTGGGTACTATATGATGTCATTGGCATTATGTTGCTTTGAAAATTATACTCAATATATGTTTTTTTTGTTAAAGAGCTATGTTGACTAATAACTAATAACGTCTGTAAAAAAGTCGAACTGAACCTGATATGAAAATTCAGTCTACCGTCAAACACCATATAAGACGTACTTTAAGCTATTGCGACTCAAACGTTTTAGTTTATGATATAGCATGGAACATTTTTAAACACTCACGATTTTCTCGTGAATAACTGCTATGAATAAACCCTTCTTAGCTTCAAAGAAAACTTTTCAAACAAATTAATAAATTCTGAACTTAAATAGAGTTTCTTCAACAGACTAGTGCTAACATTTTTAAGGTTTTAAAAGATTATTTTATTGCGAGACTCATTGATTTTTTTAAATTGTTGATTTATGGACAGATGTTGCACCAGTCTTAACGGGTTACTTAGGACTTACTGTCTGAATAAAAGTTTCAACTCCCAAATCTAAGTCTGCTCATTACTTTATTTACCGAAAATTGCTAGTAGAAAAAAATGAGCTCCACGATGTTATTAATGATGTGGTAAGGTAACTTACTATTTCCGAGAATGTGCTTTGAATATTCGTTTATTTTCTGCACTGTGGAGGATATGACTGCTGGACAAAAAACTTTGATTTTGCATACGGAAGTCAGATGGTTTTCGCATGGAAAAGTCCTTACTCGTCTACTCAAGGTTTCTAAAATAATTTAAGCTCAGGTAAAGCACCAAAAACCTGCTCGGTTGGATGTTTTTAGCTCTTAAAATATTTGTATTGTCACATTCCTTAACCCATAAGAGACCAGTGATCCGAATACGGACATGAAAATGAAAACTCTTTAATTAATTAAGTAATCATCTATAATTTGTTGGATTTATTAACGATATGCCAGAGAAAGTGTGTTCAAATATATTTGTGCACGCTAATGATTATAAAATATATGAACAAATTAATAAAAAAAAAGACCAAACAAAGCTACAAGAATATATAAAAAAAATTGTGGAATAGGCTCTGCAATGGGACCTCAGATTTCATCCACACAAATGTAAAATATTACAAATATACAGAAATAAAAAGGAAGAAAGAGTTTATTCTATGCAGGATTATGAAGGGGGTGAGATAGTTTAAGAGAGTATAGAGTACGAAAAAGACCTTGGTGTAATTATAGATAAGAATTTGAAATTCACATTCAAAAGCAAGTAAATAAAGCTAACCAAATAATAGGACTAATAAGAAGAACGTTTATATTTCTTGATATAGAAACATTTAGATTACTATTTGAAGGTATAGTTAGGCCCCATCTAGAATATCTAACAGTGTTTGGAGCCCTTCATTGAAAAAATAAATTGACTGCAAAGAAAATGTAAAGAAGGGCTACAAAAATGCTATCTTATCTAAAAGACAAGACTTATAATGATAGACTTAAAGATATTAAATTGCCAACATTAAAATACCGAAGACTAGAAAGGGACATGATCAAAACCTATAAAATACTTTTAAAAAATTATGAAAATAAAATAACAGAATATATTTTTACACTTAATACAAGGCCATCAAGATGAAATTGACTAAAATTATCAAAAAAAAGTGCCAAAAGAATACAAGAGAAAAATGTTATAAACAAAGAGTGGTAACAGCTTGGAATAGCTTGCCTGATGAGATCGTAAAAGCTGGAAATACAGATAAATTTAAAATAAAATTAGATAAATACTGGAAAAACCATCCCATGATGTACGATATAAATGCGAGTACGACATAATAATAAAAAATAATGTATATGGGTTAACCCAGATTTGACTACAGACTTTGTGTCTTTCTATATTTAGGTTTTCAATTTCAAAAAAACTTTCTTTATGTATACTCATGTATGTATTATAGAGTATAAAAATAATTTATCTTTTTTAATTGAGCAAATAGTTTTTCAGATTATCAATGAACACTGTCAGCCATAAAACCTCATCTAAAAAACAATATAAAATTTCAGAATTTAATTTTTGTTCGGTTTTTTTTTCTTTCTTTTTTCCACGCATTTGTTACTATATGCTGTTTAAATGAGAAATTTGAAATCAATTTTTAAAAATGGCGCCCGTAATGACGGCCATTTAAATCTCCGTAACTTATTATTTTTCACTAAAATAGCTATTTTTACTTCAAGAGTGTTTTTGAAAATAATTTAATTAATATTCAATTAATTTTTAACATTAAAACTTTAATGATTTTAAAAGAACCCAGTATTGAAGAAAAATCTATATTAACAAGCAGATCATGATAGTGTATTAATGTCCCGATCACCATTACGAGAAACGGGACAAACAGTGCTATTTTACTAGTTTAGAAGTTTCATGAAATAAATTATTAGACGATGCTCATCTCAAAATACTCTTCTTTCAATGCATTCTTCAATTAATATTATAAAAATACTAAAAAAACTACTGTAAATTCGTGACACCTAATACTAGTCTTATTAGAATCGGGTCATTTGTGTTAACGTCATGGTGTGCATGATATAAAAATAATGATATAGTTTTACGAAAAATAAACATAAGAGCCCAATACTTAACATTTATCTTTTTTTACACATTAAATGTATTCAGAATTTTTTTTTATATTACTCACTTGTTGCTTAATAAATTACGATTATCAGCAAGACGTTAAAATCAGAACTGAAATTTTTGGAATGAACAAAATAGCCAAAAACTCATATAAATTGAGTATTCTAAAATCGAGAGAAGTAAAAACACGCTTTTAAATATGTCGCTCTAATTGGCTAAATTATTGCTTTAGAATTTTTTGGCTTAATTTGTCAGAAAAGTCAGTCAGGCAATACTGTTGTCAACACAAAGAAAACAAACGAAATCTTGTTTTTGACATTTTAAATACTAATTTTACCCAATATGTGTATATAATAATTATTAACTCATAATTGATTAATCGATGTTAAAACAATAAAAACAAATTATTCCAAATTTTAATTTATTAATTACCTATGTTTGTATTTTATCATAAATATGTTTTCACAGTTAATAAATAATCTAACCAATTTGCAATTTTTTTGGACATAAAAAAGTTAGTCAAGAGCCCAATGATCCATATTTGGACACATCACAAAAACCATGAAAATATTTGAAATTTTAAGTAAGGATTTAAGTTTCGATAATAAGGCTCAAAACTAAAATGGAATAATGAATGAAAATATTTTACACTGTATGGATCATTATCATTAATATTAATGTTTTAGGTGCTTTGAAATTCAGGCGTTATAAAATGTGGGGGTGGTTATGTTTGAATGCTGTAATAGTTAGGCGTTTTGATATTTAGATGTTGTGATAATTATGTTTAGCCGTTTTGATTGGTAAACGAGCTTTGCCGTTATCAGAACTGTGAAGTGATCCCGTTTTGCTCAACAGAAACACTAGCTTTTTTCAAAATTTATTCTAAAAATTGTCAAAGTTCAAATCTAAAGTTTATTTTTTTATTGTTTTTAAATTGTAAATTTTTCTTTGATTTCTAAATTATTCAACAGAGGTATTTCAGTGGGCATTTACGCAACGAACAGCGCCGACACTTGTAAGTACATCCTCAACAATGCAGCATGCGAAATCGCAGTGGTAGATGACGAAGTGCAGTTAAAGAAGATTCTCTCTATCAAACCCCTCGTACCATCTCTCAAGTACATCATCGTCTACTCAGAAGGCCCGTCGAAGTCTGTCGATGACGTCTATCTGGTTTGTTAAAATAATTATTTGTTTTTAGTTTTAAGACTAGCAAGTGCCAAAAGCTTTGCTTGTGAAATTATTTTAAATGTTCCATTTTCATTTGATTAAATGATAATTAAAAGCACCCAATCATCTTTCAAACACTTTTTCTGCCCCTAATAAGCCTTCAAAAAGGTTTTTCAGTCTTTAATCACCCTCTCTGCACCAAATCAACCCATTTCTCAGCACCCATTCAATTGTCTTATCTGCACTAAATCAACCTTCAAACACTCTTAATCAACCCTCAAAGAATCTTTTTGCACCCAATGAACCATCTATTTTGCAAGCAATCAACCTTCAAACAACCTCCTCGTGCCCGAAAACTATTGCCTGAAAACTTGTACCCACTCTCTTCGTGCCCAATCAACTTCCACCCACCTTCTTTGCACCTAATCGACCCTCAATATACCAACTCCACACTCAATAAACTCAATAAACTATCCTCTCTGCACTTAATCAACTTTAAACTATTTTTTCTAAACCTATTTAATCCTCAACCACCTTCTCTTCTTTTATCCAACCCTTAACTACCGTCCTTGTACTTGATCAACCTTTAAACCTCTTATTTGTGCCCAAACAAATTTCAATCAGTATCTAAAACAATAATACTTGGAAGCTGATTTTGTCTATAAAAACTTAAATTATATTTTAAAATCATTAATAATAACACAAGTTTTTCAATAAAACATGAATATTTATCACATAACATAGAATAAACAATATTGAGCCAATCAAAACATTACTAGCAAAAGCAAAGATAACCCATGTTCCAACTCAAAGTACTATTCAACATCAACCCATATTTACTCAGTGTTCAATTATTGAAACATCAAAGAAACATTTAACAGAAAATAAAATAACCAAGAATCTTTTAAAAAATTAAATGTTGTTTTTAAAAAAATGAACTACATAATTTTTTGAAATTAGAATTTATAATTTTAAAATATGCCTAGAGAAAAATAATTACAACAATTTCAAAATTTTCCATATTCTGTTTTTTAAATTATCCCTCCTTTATATATAATTAAAAATTTTTCATCAATTTCTTAATCTTCTTATTAATTTTTAACAAATTATGAATGTGTATTTATTGGAACAATGAGCATAAGAAGGGGTGTCAAATTTTACTATAAGTTTATAAATCTTTATTTTATTCATTGTGCATAAACTAAAAAATGAGTAAAAAAGATAAATTTATCGAAGTTATACTTCTGATTGTTTTGCTTTTTCGGAAGCATCAGTGTTTTTAAAAGCATGGCACCATACATTATGGAAAAAAGGGTATGAAACAATTTATGAGAGATAAGCCAATACGGTTTGGATTTAAGTTTTGGTGTCTTCGCAACCGTCTTGGTTACTCAATTTAATATGAGCCCTACCAGGAAGCAACAAGACAAGGAGTTGAATTTAGTTTCAAAACTATAAAAAAAAATTAAACAACATTTTGAGTTAGATTTTCAACTCACTGAAGCTAATTGATGAACTTCAAAGAGGAGGTTATGGATACTGTGAAGCAGTAAGGTCCAACAGAATCGGAAAATTCCCAGTTATTTTAAGATTAAGCATAGCTAAGTACACAGTTTTAAAAAACTTCTAGGGGTTCTTTGATTATAATCTGGAAAAAGCATCCAATAGAAAAAGATTCATTTGGAAGGGTAACTTTCTTTTTTATATTATAAGAAATGTCAGAATAATCAAGCCAGTTGTTTCATGTTAAATCAGCCGCCTGTTTTATTGACTTATTTCAGAATGTTCTCTTAAATTTCACTGCCATTTTATAAATCATCATTGACCTATAAGCTATAGGCTATTAGTTGCATTACTGGAAGCAGTTTTGAAGTGCCTTTTTGAAATACCATGATGGCTTTCAATTCGGAACTTTAAAAAATGCAGCAAACTTTTCCACTATTCCTTTTTTGAGCTAACTTCAGTTTTTTGGCCAAAAATGTGTAGTAGGAAATATAAAGGGTATTATCCAAGCTCTAGTTAAAAGTTCTTACCTTGGATGGTCAGTTAGTGACTGGAGCTCTGCAAGCTCACTTATATCTGTGGCTCGTTTAGAACTGGAAGCTTCAACTTCACTTGTGTTGGTGAGTAGATTCTTACAGTTTTTTAAATTTAAGTTTTAAAAAAAACGTTTAAAAGTATGAAATCAAGGTAGGTTAAGTCTTAGTCTTTTTCATGATCAGTGAATACCGTAAAAAAACAATGTTAAGAGCGCGTCTGTTTTCCGAATATCAAAACAAAAACAAAAATTAAAAATTGAAAATAGAAAGTTTGCTTCGAAATTTCCACCCTTTTACTATTGAAAATCTTTAAATTTGTCTTATTGGAAATATTTAGATGAGAAAAATAAAAAACAAAAAAGTGCGCTATATACGTGGTGTTTTACGGTAAACTTAAACTCAAAAATTCTCACCTTTGGCTCAACATGTTTGGCTCAGAGTTTAAATCTGTGTTATTGCCCCGAACTGCCTAATTATAAATTTTTTTTATTGCCATAAATGCATGCGCTTAATTGACGAAAATGTATAATATTTGGAATAAACTACTAATAAATATTCAAAAGAAACGAAATATCATGTCTATTTTGCAAAAGAGCTTTTTTACACATGCATAAAATTTATAACGTGACCGTGGAAATCAATCAATGAATCACAACTAAAATAAAAATGGTGATTTTAGCGTTTCCGTTTTTTTATTTAACGGAAAGCAAATCGGAGAGCCAGTTTGCCCTCATCTAGTAAAAAAATGGAAAGAACAGACATTTGTCATCTTGCCCCGCTCGTCATCTTACCCGGGTCTTCCCTAGAAACTGGAAGAATCCTAATTTTATGTGTTTATAAATATTTTTAATTAAAAATATATTTAGTTATTTTTTTTATTTGTAAATAACTAGATCATGCATTATTATGGCATCCTTATAATCCACAATCATCAAACTCCATCCATCTTCTATCATTTAAAAAAATTACTCACTATAACCAAATATCAGTGGGCTGACATCTTCAAGATAGAAAGGGATGATGTTGTTCTAAACAGGAGGCTTGAAAATATCTACTCTAACCAGTGTTGCACTCTCATCTACACAGTTAGCAATATGTTTTTATAAAAACACTTTTAAAAGCTTAATACTGATATATACCCTCTCTCTATGAACGCAAATAATACGATTTCATAAATTTTTAATTCTTTAGAACTGAAGAAAAAGTCTTTTTTTTTAAACGCTATTTGTAAGATGTATGAAATTCTTAACAGATAAAACGTCTTCAAAATCATTTATTATTATTATTTACTTTCCTTGATTAAAAAATCCATTAAAATACCAGCTTAAAACCAAACATTTTAAATTATTAGATTGGTGGCTTGTTTGGGAGTTGACAAATCTTTGATGCAGAAATTAACAAAAGTCGCAGTTTTTCTTCAGTGAAATATTCACATGAAAAAACACATCTACGAAGTAAAAAATATGTTTTCAAATTGATAAAGAGGCCTTACCTATGAAGTACCCAAATAGTGATCAGGCTTCTGAAATCTATGACACTCTTGTTCACAAACTAAGAATGGGAGAAGTTAAATCTTTTATTCACTAGAAAAACACATTTTTTGAACTTTTAAAAAGTTTTTTCCAATTTTTATATTTTAATCTTGCTTGGTTGATACTTTCATATAAAAAAGTTACACTTTATATTCTCAGTGAAAGGGTCATTTTTTTATTTCAACAGGAATAACTCATGTCTTTTTCGCTTCTTTCAATAAAACATCTTTTTTTATTTTTGCTTTTCTTTGAAGTTTAGCTATCTTTCTTGAATCTAGTTGAGTTGTAACTATTTTTTGTTTGAGACGCTGCCTTTAAGCCTCCGAACGATGGGATCTGGCCATTTCTAGTCTGCTGGTTCTTTTGTAGGATGATGGATTTACTGACTGCGTTCAATTTACTAGTTTTTGCGATCTATGGTTCACTTTACCTCTCTAGATCCTTATTCCAAAGTTGTGAACAAGAGAGTCACCGATTTCACTGATTAGGTATTCCATAAAGAAAGCTTTTTCATCAATGTCCTAGTCTCTCTTTTGCCTTTCTAAAACCGGCTTGAGATGGGGCTTCCAAAGTTAATAGTTTGTAGTCTATAATTTATAGACTTACTCCAAGTGCTCAACGGCTGCTTCTGACGCCACGAACACCCAAGCATGCATAAATCACCAAAACAACTTGAATTAGGAAGGTTCAAGAACTTCTTTGACTAGACACGATAGGAAATTGTTTATCTGGTTTTGGCTTGAAAACTCATTGAGATCACTGAAATGATGAATATGACAAAAAATTTTAAATATTCAGTTAGTTATTTAATTGAAATTTAATAACGAGTAATATTAATGTTTGTTATAAGTAGCACCATAGATCCTTGATTTGAAAAACTCTGTTCAAACTAGAGGTCGGACATGGACAATTTTTCATTCCCGGTCCGGTCCCGTTCCCGAATTTTTTCCCTGTTCCGTCCCGTTCCCGATGGGCCATGAGAATTTTGATTCTTATTCTCCACAACTGAAAAAATAAAATCAGTCGTATAATTTGATAGTACACAAATTGTATAATAATTGTTACGTTATAAAAACTAACATAATTGGTCTAAATAACCGTCACTTGTTTTATTTTCTCAAAGGCATTGCTGTACAAAATGGAATTAAATTTTTTAAAATGAAAGTTTTGGTATTTATTTATTTTCTATTCCAAACTCTTTTAATGATATTTTTTGGGGATGCAACAGACATGCTGCAATAAGAATAAGATCATTGGGCATCTTTTCTTTTGTCGAAAGGATCAACTAAGAAATCAACTGTAAATTATTAATTCAAATTCAAAATAATAATTTTTTTAATTAAAAAAATATAACTGACCAGTTTGATATCATCTGATTAATTTTCATCATCACCCGTTTTTTCTAATCTCCCTCAAGTTTGAGCTCGACACAACAACTTTAAATATAATGTTGGAAATTTTGACATCGACAACGCAATAGTGGCTTCGTTATACATTTCTATTGTAATTGATACTTATTTCAAGTACGGAGTATCGCTGAAATAGAGATTTCCATACTTAGGGGTTTGCTGAAGTATAATTATTAAAAAATCCAATCCCAATAACCTTTACTCCCGATTTAAAAGTTGATTCCCGTTCTCGTATTTTCCCGTTCCCGATTTGAATATTGATTCCGGTTCCATTCCTAAAACCTATTCCCGGTTTCCGACTTTTTCCGTCCCGAATTTATTTATCCTGCGGGAGTCGGATCGGGTACCCGGTCCGACCTCTAGTTCAAACCAAGACTCAAAAAATAATCTTATTTTTTTCGAAAAATTATGATGTCTAAACAATATAGATGCCCGAACAATCTGCTATTTTACATCAGATTTCATAATCAATGGTACAATAATATGTTTTTTGCAGTCTGGCACGACAGGGGATCCGAAAGGAGCGATGATAAGTCACGATAATGTTAGTGATGCTTGTTTTAACGCTCTGTTTCATAATTGAAAATGTCTAGCATTTCATTTTTATACATAGTTCATTTCATTCTTATAATCATAATCATTCCATCCAATGAAATCAATGTTATTACTCACAAGCAATACTCAACCCTAGTTAACCTGGACAGCCAAGCTCATCATAGAATTATTAAACAACAACCAGCAATTCTCACTTGACGTAGGCGTCTCCTATTTGCCACTCTCGCACGTTGCAGGCTTAATGATGGACGTTTATGCTCCATTATTTTGTGGTGGTGGGACTGTCTACTTCGCTGATAAAGATGCTCTAAAAGTTTGTGGTAAAACTGGTAAAAGAGCTAGTCATTGAAAGAATAACTCAATACATGTGCTTGAGGATGTTGCTTGATAGAGAGCAATGAACACTTAAACCATTCAGGGAACACTTTTTAAGACGCTCAAGGAAGCCAGACCTACATTATTTTTCGGAGTCCCAAGGGTGTGGGAAAAAGTGAAAGAGGCACTTGAAAATTCATATAAGGGATTGGACATTTTCAAAAATTCCAGCACTGAGGATGCCAGTCAAGGGTGCGTATTCGATGAAGTGGATAGGGCTGAAAAACTGAGGGTTGTATTAGAATGATGTTTTGTTGGTGTAAGAAATACTCCAATACATTTGTGTTATATCTGTTTTATACTTTTATTTATAACTTATTCAGATTTTTAAAACTTATTTCAGTTTGGATAAACCTTTCGGACATGATCTGGCGAAAAGCCTCGTTTTTGAAGAAAGCAGAAAAGCCTTAGGCCTAGAAAGGTTATTTAAATTCAAAATTTTCAAAAAATGTAAATTATTTTTTAAAATATAAATATTCCGACAGTTTATTAGGCTCAAAAATAAATTTGTCTTTCGTTGAAAATCTATTAATTTTATCCTAAAAAACATTATCACTACACAAAATAAAGCTAGCACCACCAAGTAGTAGTAGTAGTAGTAGTAGTAGTAGTAGTAGTG
>OX030957.1:11382599-11402599 GCA_943735955.1 Piscicola geometra | reverse complement strand
TGAAAAAAATTAATTATCCAGAAAGCTAGATTTTAACTGTTTAAAAATATTTAAAATACACAATTGAAGTAAAGTATTTAAATATGTTTTTTATTTATCTACATAAGCATTTTTAAAATGTCGATGTTCTTCTACAACATGAAGCAAGAATTTTTTTGATCTTCTTGGTCAAAAATACACCTTTGAACGCCTGTATCAAAGTCTCTCCCCGCTCAGATGCACCTTTGACCACTATCAAACTGTTAGCCCTCTTCTGACCAATAACATGTTTTTCGTCGGTTCTACGTGTCAAGACTCTTTTTGAGGATTTTTTGACGTATCTATTATGCTCTGACACAATGTCACACAACTTTCTTTGAAGTGAGCTGGATAAAAGATAAGGCGAAAAGGATGATCTGCTGTGGTTTCGTCAAGAGTTGTAACAATGGCTGACTTTATTTCTGCTAACACTTTGAGGTTAAAAAGACACAGACCAACCAGAATTCCACTTAAATATCTCAAGTATCACAAATTACAACTTTGACACTTTTCAACAAATTGTAGTGTTCTAAGACTTCAGTAATTCCATTGAATTTTTTTAAAGTTTGTACTTTCATAAGAGTTAGTGCTGCAAGACAAACTTCACGATGCTAATTTTAAACCAAATATTTGTGTTTCTTGCTTGTTAATTTTTTTGCCGTCAAAATTTCTTTTTAAGAGTTTTTTTTAAAATTTTTGTTACATTTTCTGTGATTCCCTAACAGATGTTTTATATTTGCAGATTGAGTTGGTGTTGGGATGTTTATACCTTGTTCAGATAGTTATTCCAAAACTCTTGCTGATTTAGAAGAACTTGAATTAGTTTGTCTCACTAGATGAATTGCAGTTTTTGTGGTAGAATATTTCTTTTTTTAAGCAAGATGTTCAAGAGTATATTCACAGTCATTATTATCAAGGTCAACGGTTTTTGAATCTTCTGATATATTGGAAGCAATTTCGCATGATACATATCTTTTTGAACGATTTGTTAAAGTATTTTTTTTGACAACTTTCGATGGATGACTTTCAAAGGTCGCCGAGTTATTGACCTTGAAAGGTCGTCGAGTTATTGACATTCAAAGGTCGCCGAGTTATTGACCTTGAAAGGTCGCTAAGGTCAAAACCCTTTCTCTATTTTTTTAAACCTTAGCTTTTTTTCTTTGACTCTAGTTAAGTTTTGACTGTTTTTTTGCTTGACCCGTTGCTTTGAAGCCTCCAAAAGACGGGATCTGTCCATCTCTAGGCTGCTAGCTGTTTTATAGGATGATGGATCTACTGAATGCATTCAATTGACTAGTTTATTTATTCAATGGTTCACTTTACCATTCCAATGTTGTGAACGAGAGTGACATCGATTTCAAAAGCCTGCTCACTGATTGGTTACTTCATAGGTAAGGCTTCTTCATCAATGTCCTAGTCTCTCTTTTCCTGTCTAAAAACGTTTTCAGAGAAATTAACCTATAGACTTTCTTCAAGTAGTCAACTGCTGTTTTTGACACTAAGTGCACATCCAAGCAGAAAATCTCCACCAGAACAACTTGAAATTAGGAAGGTTCAATAACTTCTCTGACTAGACAGACAAGGCGATTTTTTATCTGTGGGTTCTGACTTGAGAACTCAGTGAGATCCCTGAAGTGGTGAATAAAAACTTTTGTTGCCCTGGAAAAAAGCCGAACTTGTTTTCTTTGTAAAAAAACAGCCCACTGGTACCCTTCTTTGCTCAAGGTAGAGAAGAAACTATTTGACTCTGCTCCAGGGTTTGGCTGAGCTCAGAAGCCACCAGCTAAAGACACATGTCAAGTGCATGTCCAACTAAACTAGAATTCTTTCTATAAACGTTTATTTTTACTATAAAACTTTCTAAAACCTGATATCACCTTATATCCGTTTAAACCAATTTTATTTATGCCACTGCTGAAGCCCAGTGTAGTGTGGGTGGCACAAATCTTTTTTCATAATATTTCTAATATCATATATTAATTATTATATTGAGTATTATATTAAGTAACCTTATTATCGTAAAATTTGCGTGAATTAACTTATCTAATTATTTCTTTTTGCCTAAATCCTCAATTTAGTTTTTTAGAGGGGTTTTTTTCCTCAAAAGTAACAACTTCCAATATTAAATATTTATGAAATAACCTAGTAAACTATATTCCAAGTGGACGTAACGAATTTCCATTTTTAGAATTTTGCCTACTTATTACTTTTTTAGAGCGCCTTACATCTTACATATTACATTCACAGGTAGAACTAGACATGAAGACGTTGGATCCATCAAACAAACTGGCTGCACCTACTATAGAGTGGCTCAGAAGCCATAAAATACAAGCTAGGTTTGTCATTGTGGTTAGGAAGCATGAATAGGCAATCAATAAATTAATAAAATAAATTTCTATAGCGCTCTTTTCTCAAATTCACGAGGCAAAATATCAACAACGTGGAAAATCATTCGCCAACTTACGAGATGGTTCATTAAGTTATTGCATGAATATTTTAAATTGGAATTTTGTACTTATTATGAAAAACCCTCTTTCCCACACCCAACAAACTAAATCCAAGATTTAGCTTTAAGAATCAGCATAGTCTGGTTCACAACTTCAGAATGGATAGACAGTGTGGTGAAGTGGACCATAGACTGAAAAAGCTGAGCAAACTTAATGCATCAAAAATCCATCCGTCTTTCGGAGGCTTCAAGGTAGCGACTCAAACGAAAAAATAGTTAAAACTTAACTATAGTAAAAGGGAGAAACTAAGTTCTAGAGTAGAACAAAAATGAAACACGAACTGGTTCAAAGGAGCGGATAACACTTGAACTTTTATGCCTGTTGAAGTCCAAAGATGACCCTTTTATTGATAATGAAGAAGGTGAAACTTTTTTCTTAAATAGAAATAGCAACAGGGAAACGATTGAAATATGAAACATTGCAAAAAACATCAGAAAAGCTAAAAAATAAAAGTGTTTTTTAGGAAATAAAAAGCTAACATCTCTCAATTTTTGTTTTTTTCAATTTCGGGTGGGGGGTTATTTTCGACATAAAAAAGAATTTTTTCATTAAACTTCTCGTGTTATTAGTTTTATTATTTCTTAATTAAACGCTTTCAAATGTTGAAATCGCTGATTATTGCTTCCATCCATATTACGGTGACCTTTTAGTCTTTTACGCACTTGCAAACATTTCAGGGCAATAACTAAATCTTTCTATGAATTTGACATAAATTCATGGGAGTTGAGCGTTGATATGATGATAATTCTCTGATAATGGCAAAATGCTTCTAAATGACAGCACAGTGGAGGAAGCACTGAAAAGCATGACTGAAGAGACGCGAAATGAGATCGACTATGGAATCAAGCAGGTGAACAAGGCAGCCGTCTCGAACGCACAAACTATCAAGAAGTGGGCTCTTCTGCCAAACGATTTCAGTATTTCTTCCGGAGTTCTAGGTGCGTTTACTGAATTTTTTTTTAAATTAAATATATTTGTGGCTTTAAAGTTGTTTAAAAAGGCCTCAAAATTTATAAATGAGATGGTTGAATGGTATGCGATGAAAACGACTCAAAATGTATTTTTCGTTTGTAACTTGAACATTTACATTTTTCAAAAGAGACGTTTTCGTTAATAGAAATGTTTTTTATTACGTTTTCTAGATTAAATTTTTTTTATTTAATTTCGATGTTTTAAGCAAAAATGTTTTTTTTCTCTTTTTGGTTAGACAACACACAATTGAACGCCTTTATCAAATCCACTCCCCGCTCAGCTGTATCATTGACTCTTTTAACCTTTAAACACCAACACGGGTCGATTCGACCCATACCAATATTCAGTTGCTCACTGCGTTTTTAATTGTCAAGTAATTTATTTGCGCTATACAAATAATTAATGATTGATTGATTGACATCTGCTCCGAGAAACAGAAACGATAACTGGAGCCTGCTTGTCCAGTTTCATTGGGAAGGCAAAAAGTTTTTTTTTCTAAATCTTCAGACACCAGAACTAAAAGTCGATCAACCATATTCCTTGACATTAAAGCGGGCAACATTTTACAGTCCTAATGAACTGTCAATGGGCAATTTTGATTGAAAGATGCCGGATTTCTTTAATAATAAAAATAATAAAATTTATTTATAAAGCGATAAGGCACGCAACAGAAGCGCTCTTTGTCAGGTTCTTAGTGGAAATTTATATTTATCATCTTATTTAGATTGTTGTTGTTGTTAAGATGATCACTCTTGATGAGCTGAGAGAACTCATTGAGGATGTTTGTTGTGATTGGGCCAGGTGGTCTGTAAATTATTGTGATGTTGATTGGGGATTTACTGTTGATGATTTTGACTGTGAAGTGTTCTAATTCAGTGAATTTGGTCGTGGCGATACGTTGGCAGGTGACATCATTTGTGTGCACAAGTGCAAGCCCACCATCCTTTCTTCCAGTCTCACGATGCTGATGGACTACTGAAAAACCTGGTGGACATAGGTCATTCTTGACTGCTGGTGGTGCGTCAGCTGAGATCCATGTCTCAGTGATGGCCATGATGGCAATGTGATGTTGAGAGATTGTGTCGAGAATTAGGGAAGCTTTGTTGGCTCCGGATCGTGAATTGATATGAGCAAATTGTAGAGGTTTGATTATTTTTGTTGAACGTGGAAGTAGACGTTTAGATTTATTAGAATTATGATTCCATATTTTTTTTTAAAAGAAAGTTACGTAGTGATTTTGGAGGAGGGCAGAAAGTCGTGTTGTTGCGAATTTCTAATAATTGATTAGGAGAATATTTCATTTTGGTGATGTGATGTTGAGCGATAATGACAATCAGTGAGGAATCGCAGGAATGGAGTATTTGTGAAATAAAATTAACTCGAGACGACTGAGAATAAATAAACCAAAGGAAATACTGCAAAAAAAGTTAGCTAAAGTTAATAAGTAAATAAAATATCCACTAAGAACGAGACAAAAATAAACACGCCATGTTTAAAGCATAGACGTGAGAGTTAGTTGCACTTATATGTTTTTTCTGTTAGCTAATTTCTCTTATTCAAGGTACGTAAGATCAGTGGTTAACTTTGATGTTCTTTTATTAGCATTACGTTTATAATTTTTAGATGAAGAGGGTAAAATCATTGAATCTGAATATTATTGAGTGAAAAAGCTCACCAACGTTAGCAGGTGGTAAAATTTGGATTTAAGAATTCTATTAAAAAACATCTAAAAATACCATTAGTAAATAAATGTATATTTGAAAAGCTTAGAAAGTAGTTGAAATAAATAGTTTCCAAAAAAATCTTTTTACTTTAAATAGTCTAATATGTGCGGATGCTACCATCTGGTAACGTTGGTAGGATAGATCTCAATTTGGGAAATGGATGTGACGGGGAAAGATATCACACGATGTGACGTTTCCAGTGATGAAAACTTAATCGTTTACAAAAATTAGCAAAATGAATAAGAAATATTTCTTATAAATGAGTTTTACATTTTTTCCAATTTGAATTGTTTTATTGTATAGATAGATAATATATATATATATATATATATATATATATATATATATATATATATATATATATATATATATATATATATATATATATATATATATATATATATATATATATATATATATTAAATAGCATCAATAATAATTTTAAAATAAATAATAATAATAATATAATAGAGATATATACTTTTATCTTAAATTTATTGTTATTATTATTTCAGTTTCAACCTATCATTATTAATATTATTATCCAATTTTCCATAACTAAGTGGTCTTGAAGCCCGTCCGGGTTATTAAGCTACGTTAATAACAATCGTCGTTGTATTATATTGTATTGTATTTCCTTTTGATTTGTTTTTAAAGTACATTTTTTATACATATTTTTTGCAGACTGGTCTAATATTTGAATTTCAATGTCTTGTTTTATTTTATAAAATCTTGTTTCCTACATATTTTCATGCAGGACCCACGATGAAACTGAAGAGAAAGACTGTGACTGAGCTGTATCAAGACATCATCAATGACTTGTATACATAGAAGTCTCATTAAAATCCCACGTGTATTCAATTAGACTTCTCTCCGTTGTTCTATTTACCTTTAAACCTTAACAATTCGACTAATTGTTTATTTTTTGGGTTTTTCAATAACTAGTTCGACTTCTTTTGATGTTTATTCCACTAAGTGATTTCCAAAATTATATTTAACGATATCATTTCCAGGTATATTTAAAAATTGAGATTAACGATGTAAAATTGCAATAACAATTTACTAATTTTAAAACCCTGGTTTAGCGAACTACCAAATTAAATTTGTGAATTTTTTAAAACAACTTTTTTTCTATTATTGTTCGCATAACAATGAAATTTGACTAAAAGTATTTCTATAATGAATATTCACAACTACGTTTTCAGAATTTAAAAAGTCGATTTAAATAAAAAAATATATAATTTTTAAGTTTTATTTATATTTGTTACTAGATACCGACCGAAATTCAGTTCGGTTTCGGTTTCGGCGCCGAAATTGCCAATTTTCTTAGTTTTGGCATGTTTTCGGTTTCGGCCGAATCTAATTTTACAATTTCGGCAAATCTTCGGTTTCAGCCAAAAATAATTTTGTAATTTTGGCTCAATTTCGGTTTCGCCCGAAATGGATTTCATATTTACCGAAAAACCGAAATTTTTATTTATTATGTAGTTTATCTGATATATCTGTATCTTCAATCGAACTATTAAGTTCGGATTCGATTCTCTATTAGATATCTATTAGTTATCGTGGTTGATTGATTTATGGGTGTCATCCGACTAATTATTCTAATAACATATACAAGAATCTGGAACAACAATAATGTATTTGAAATTTAAGTAATTGGCATACGTTCAATGATGATATTTAACAAAACTTTTTTTAAGCAAATTCTATTTCTTGAAACATTTGTTTAAAAATGTTATTGTCAAAAGTAAGTATTTGTATATCCTCAATCGAACTCGAATTATTAAGTTTGGGTTCGATTCTCATCTCTATTAGATATCTTTTGGATATCGTGGTCGTGTGGAGTGGCGTCTTGGCGCATAAGAACCATTTTTCCTAGAACCATAGTAACATGGCCTGCGTCTGTAAGGCTGTGAATAATATAGACAAAAAAATACACATTTTCCTGGAGCTTATAAAAGTGTTAACTGTTTTTGAAAATCCCATATTCTGATAAAAGGCTAATGAAGAGAATTAAACTAATAATTATGATAACTCCATTTTCAAAAACTTGAAGTTAACAGGTTTTGGAATGCCTAACATTTTAGGCAATACATGGAATGCCTAGTCCAATCAGGCAACCATTAGAATAAATCTTTTTTTGCTATTTTGTTTTAATAGTTTTATTCAGTTTAATAGTTTATTAAAAAAATTAATGATGAATGACATTTTATTCCCAAAAAATAATTTTTAAGTTTAATTTTATTGTCTACAGTTTCATAATTTATTTTTAAAAGTTGAAAATGATTAGCATTTTATTTTCAAAATCAAAATAAATTATTGTTTTTATAATAGTTTACTATTTTATATGTTATATGTTTAGTATTTAGTTTACTATTTTATAGTTTATTGCAAAAAGTTAAAAAGTTAAAGATGAATAGCATTTTAGTTATTAATGCGTAAAAAATTCCACAAAATGATTGATTGAATCAGGCATTACATGGATTGCCGAAAAAATTTTAGGCGTTCCGGGCAGGGGCGCAACCAGCAAAAAATGCTGGGGGGGGGGGGGCGCTCAACTTTAGTAAAAAAAATAATTGTTTAATCCATTTACCGCAGCTGTTGCGTTTTGCAACATCAATTTTTATATTTTCTTGCTGTTTTAATACAGAGTTTTTTCACATATTTTGTACAATAAATTTTAAATTTTAATTTTTAAAGTTAAATTTAAACTTTTTTTATTTTATTATTTATACTTTTTTTTATTATGTATTGTCATTCACGTTAAATAATTTGCTTTGTTGTAATTAAAATAATTATTATTAATATTATAACAAATAAAATAATTAGAAGTCTGAATTTTATCGAACTATTTGCAATGGAAATGTATTTCTGTGTAATAATTGTGGTTTGAATCAATTTATTTATGATTTCTTACTGTACATAAGTATGTCACACTTCCCGTTCACGTTGCGTTTTCGCAACATTTTACCCCCTTAAAACTTATGAAATAATTGTTTTCAATTTTGCTTGAGTTATTCTTATAACCATATAATGCAAGTCTAAATGTAAAATTAAGGTTAACTTTTTTTCTCGGGTAGCGGCGGCTAAACATAAACTACCAATTATAATTGATAAAGAAATTAGATAGTTTATTAATGATACAAAAGAAAAACTACAAACTAAGTTGCATAGTATTCTTAAAGTTACGTCATCATTGTTTAAACTAAGGTAAAAACTGAAAAAATAAGTTTGATATGAGATCCTAAACAGTCTATAATTTTTTTCAAATATTTAGTTTCAACTAAATTTTGATGTGTTCTAAATTACAAAATAATTTTTCGATCAATTTGTGAAAATCTTTCCACCATTTCATTTACTGGAAGAAGTGCAGTAGCTGTTTTGTTAGCCGATATTCTCAAACAAGCTTTGCAAACGACATGCAGATACAGTCGTCTTGAGATAAGTTTTAATAAGCCGAAGTTTAGAAAATGCTTTTTCTGCATCTGATGAAGTAACTGGCAGAGTCAGAACAACATCGAGCATATAATGCAGCTCGGGCTGAAGGCTTGTTGTTCAAAAGAACTCTTGCAGTTCGATACATGCAATGAGATCAGATTGATACGCACGTAAACTTGATGTGTGGATGTGATTTTGAGCTGTCTTTACACAGTTTCTGCATCCTTTCCATAAAGGTTGGATAATTCTGAAAGCTCGAAAGTTATTTTGTCTATCTGATTTATTCTTTATATACTGTGTCATGGCTTAAAAAATTTACATATGAAAAGTGTGAAGATTTAAAAGTGTAGTTAAGGTCTAGTGGTGCTCTATTTCTTCTCAGAATTTGTGACATGTTAGTGTTATTTTGGTGGGATCTCTATGTTCTGTGTTGATATATGAAATGTTTCGTAAGATAAAGATCCGATGATCATCCAGAGCAAATATCATTGTCCTGTGGCATATTGAAAAATTCATTACCCACTCCAACACCAAAAAAACTCATCGATTTTCAAAAAATTGCAAGCCCCCTCCCCCCAGCCCCCTCCTGGTTGCGCCACTGGTTCCGTGGATTTCCTAATTCTACAAATTGCCTGTAACATATAAAATGTAGAGAGTTCAGAAATAACATATGAAAAAAATATTTATCTGATAATTTCGCATATAGTTTCATTTCGTGTCATTTAGTGTTGTAAACAGCTCATTAAAATTTTAGGCCTATTAAACAAATTTAATCACCCCTCAAGGACATCGACGTTTTGAATTTTTTTTTGTTTTTCAATTAAATTCCTATTTTTAATTTGTGAAAACTAAATGTAAATGAAAATTGGAAACTACATATTAAAAAACTTTTGAAAATATTTTTTGAATACTTAATGAAGATAAAAGATAAATGTTATAGGAGTGTGTTCAGTACACAGAAAAACACAATGCATCTTAAGTAAGTTAAAAATTACCAATTGTTTCGAAATGACAATGAAACTTTTTTTTCGTGGAAACAGGAATTTGTCTTCGATGATGTTCAATCACTTGAAACATTAGTTGACGCAGTTCTTCATATTTTGTTAGTACTGAGTTGTAATCCGTTGCTAATTTGACAGCACGTTCAGCTATTGAATGCTTCCAGTTTTTAATCAAAATAATTCTTAGATTTTTTAAAAACTGTGTACTTAACTGAACATTTTCCTATTCTGTTGGACTTTACAGTCTCACAGTATCTATAACCTCCTTCTGAAGTTCATCAATTAGCTTCAGTGGGCTGAAAGCCTGTTTTCAAAAGTGAAAAAAAACATTTAATAGTTTTAAAACGAATATTTTAAAAAATTCTGGCAGCAAGACCCAACTCCTTGCCATATACTGGACCTGTTGTCTCATGGTATTGAATTGAATAAATGGAATAGTTGGGGAAACACCAAAACTTAAACCCAAAACATTCCTCTCAAATTTTTTTTCAACATTTAAAAAATAATAATGTATGGTGACATGCTTTCGCAAATACTGATGCTTCCAAGAAAGCATTTTCTATAAATGTGTGTGTGTGATTTACTAAATCAATTAGAGGTCTAACTTTCGTAAATTTATCCTTTTTTTTATTATCTGCAAAAGGAAAAAAAATATATGTAAACAAAAGAAATCAACAAAAATATAATTTTAAGATAATCAATACAATACTAACAACTCTTTTGTAGTTAATTCAATTTTAAAAAAAGTTCAATTAACAAATTAAAGATTAAAGGTTGTTAAAACTTTATAAAATTAACATGTCAAACCATTCGGTTGTAGTTAGTGATTTTCTCTACTTTATAATTAATAACTCTAATTATCTCGATAATGAAATGTTTATTTCTAATTTTGTGAATTTTATCAAGTAGAGGAAGTTACTGCAAGTATTAAAAACCTAAAAAATGAATTGAAAAGCTTGAAAAACGAGAATAGTAACGAGTTTAATGAAAACTTTCAATTTAAAAGTACCAATAAAAAGGATAAAATACTGGAATGTGTTTCCCTTCTGAAACTGCTAGAGTCAAATGGTTTGTTGGAAAAAGGTTCAGTTTTTGTGAGTTCAAATTTGACAAGAATTCCAAATGTTTTGATTTGGCTTAATTGCAACTATCAAATAATAAGAAATGAAATAAAAGCTATGTTTGATGTACAACACACGGCTTTACTTGAAACGTTGAACCCAAACAACAAGATTCTACAAGAAAGCTTACACTCTATAGTTAGAATTCGTTTAACAACGTATAACGACAATAATTACACAAAAGCCAGCTCAAAAATTTACCAGCTACTAATGCACCTGTCTCAAACCGTTCGACAACGCGTAAAGAACTAAATTATTCAAAAGCTTGCTCAAAAAATTTAATTAACGAATCTGCTAAACCAACAGTGGTTGAAAATAAGGCCTTAGACATTTAGTTATGGGCAGATAATTTAGATTCAGCAGCCCCAAATTCTCCAAATGAATCGCATGGTGACGTTGATTCCAAAAAAGTCTTCAAGCCTGTTATTAACAAAAAACGTAAAAAGTCTGCTGCTTCACCTCGGTCAAATCAACCGGAAATAAACCGTAACAAGGTTTTGCTGATTGGTAAAAACAGGGATGTTACAACAAAATTAAATAATGGCGTGCCAATTGTTAAAAAAACTTTTCTCCATTTAAGTAAAGTGCCCCGTTGCACTAGCAAAGACATAACAGCCCATCATGCACAACATGATATCAACATTATATCATGTTATGCTAGTATTAAAATGACACCTGACCAACCTAAACCTAAAAATGACCAATCCACTGTCTCTACAGCATTCCGTATTTGTTTGGAGGAAAAAGACATAGATAAATTCTGTAACGCTGACATCCATCCGGACGATGCGGTATTAAAATATTGGATATTCAATCACAAACCTACCTCATAATGGCTCCCGACGTTCTGCTGCCTTTTGACCCAGACATTCATCTATTTACCTCATTGAATCTGTCTTCATCAATCTCTCCAACAACCTCACCCTCTAATCTTTTTGCTAATGTTCAGAACTTTGATTTTTATTTTTCTTTGCTGCATATTAATGCAAGAAGTTTATATAACAAAATGGAAGATCTTAATTTTTTGTTGAAGGAAATTAATCTACAAATTTCTGTAATTGGTGTGTCAGAAACCTGGTTGGATGACACGTCATCCCAACTTATTTCAATCCCTGGAGGCGGTGTAGGTTTTTTTTTATATCTAGCAGACTTTATTACGTAGTAAGAGATGATCTTTGTCCATACTTTCAAATTTTTGATTGGCTATGTATTGAAATAATTTCTGAAAACTCTCCTAATGCTCTATTAATCATTGTTTATAGACCACCAAATACAGATCCATTACTTTTTAATGATGCACTCACTAAAACATTAAGAAATAAATCGAGAAAAAATAATTTAATTTATATCTTTGGGGATTTCAAAATTAATATATTAAATAGTGATTGTAATAAGATATCAAATGATTTTGCCAATTTGATGTCATCATTCAACTTTATCCCACTCATCACTCACCCAACTAAAGTCACTTCTATCTCTGGTTAGCGGCTACCGAATAAATTTGTGGAATAAACGGTTTTGGGTATAATATATTGAAATGTTAAAATCTTAAGTCTAAATAAAAATTACATCTAATTAATTAGAATGTTTTTTGTGCGAATGTTGGTTGTTTTGAATCTGTCAAGGAATGGCCGCAGCAGACCAAGATGGCCGCAGGGAATCAAGTGATCTGCGACATAAAGGAGAAAACCTTCCATAGCAGCAGCAGTTCCAGTGTTGGCAAGAACTTCTCCTTCACCCTCTATCGCAGCCTTGGCAACAGTGACAAGACAGAAAATTGAGAAGAACGATGATTGTGTTTTGTGGTTTTGAGGATGATGTGGTTATGATTGTGCTGTGGTATGAGTGTTGGTACTGTTGTGATGATTGAATTTTTTATTGGTGGAGATAGTGATTTTTTGGCGGTGATTGTCATGGTGGTGTGGGTGAGGTTGGACTATGGAGGTTGATTGTTTGTTTTTTATATATTTAAATTGATATATATACATATATTGGAAGTGGTCTAAAAACCGTATTATTAACTGATGCCTGTGATTGATTGATTGATTGACTTCATATTCTAGCACGCTTATCGACAATATATACACAAATAACCTACAGCTACCTACAGCTACACAATTCTATTGTTTTGTCAAATGATTTATCCGACCACTGCACTTTTTCAAAACTAAAATTTAAATAAAAATCTTTCACCCCAAAAAATAATTTCGTATTTTCAGATAAGAATATTTTCAAATTAAATTGTTTTTTGTCTTCCCATGATTGAAGCATGACTTTGTCTTCTGATGATATAGATTTTGTCGCAAAACACTTCATCGAAACAAAACAAAGTGGTCTAACTACTCATTGTCGACATAGAAACAGACATAATACTTGCTTGCGTAAACAAGCTTGGCTGACAAAAGCTCTTTTAGTTTCTTCAAAACACAAAAACAAGTTGTATAAAAAATGTATTAGCTCTCCAACTGATCTCAATATAATTACCTATAAAACTTATAAAAACTTATTTCATTCTCTTAGCAGAATTTCTAAAAATAAATACAATAAAGAAGAATTCATTAAACATAAACATAATATTAAGAAAACATGGGATTTAATAAAATATTATTTAAATAACTACAATAAACAAAATAATAGACATTAAAAATTAACAATGGAATAATTACGGACAAATCTTCCATCGCAACTATTTTTAATAGTCAGTTTACTGCTTCTTCTGAAAACAAAAATAATAATGTTACAAAATCATACCTGAATAAAAGTCCACAAAATTATTTTTTTCTCTCAGAAACAGACTTCATTGAAGTAAGCTCTATCATTAAAACCATTTCAAATACATCTAGCTGTGGCATGACCAAATCTCTAACAAACTTTTAAAGAAAATGTCACCAAATATATTAATTCAATTTACACATCTAATTACCGTATCTCTTAAAACAGGTTCATTCCCTTCTCTTTTGAAATTATCCAAAATTATTCCAATACATAAAAATGGTTTAGAAAATGATTCGAACAATTATAGACCCATATCACTATTATCTTCTATATCAAAAATTTTAGAAAAAATTGTTTTTAATCGACTTAATAATTTCATAGAAAACGAAAATATTCTATCACCTAGCCAATACGGTTTCACAAAAGGCAGTTCTACGGAACTAGCCATTTTGGATGTTGTGCAGCATGTTGCTACTGGTATTGATTCTCGCTTACACACATTAGGTATTTTCATTGATTTTTCAAAGGCATTTGATACCATTAACCATTCTATCTTGCTTGATAAATTGTTTCATTATGGAATACGTGGAACATGTCACAAATGATTTCACAAATATTTAAGAAATCGTTCCCAATACATTGATAGTGTAACATCTAACACACTAGAGATTAACACTGGTGTACCGCAAGGATCTATTTTAGGACCTTTGTTATTTAGCATTTATGTTAATGATTTAATAAATCTTTCTGAAATTTCCAAATTTGTCCTTTATGCTGACGACACTACAGTATTGTTCCAAAACCCAAATGTTAATAATCTTATTTTAAAAACAAATACTTTTCTTAATTTGTTACATCAATGGAAAATTGAAAACCAACTCAAAATCAACTATGCAAAAACATGCAGCATTCTTTTTGGGCCTAAAATAAAAACAAAACTTATTAATTATATACTTACAATTGATTCTAATATTACAGAGAGAGTCAATTATACAAAATTCTTAGGTGTTTATATAACCAGTAATCTTTCTTGGAATGGACATATCACGTATATATATAAAAAACTCTCAAAAAATATTGGTATTTTACATAAACTTAAACACAATTTACCATCTCATATAATAAAGTTACTCTATTCTACTTTAATTCTACCTTACTTGACCTATTGTCTCCCTATATGGGAGCTTGCTTGCAAAACTCATTTACATCCATTAAATGTTATACAAAATAATTTTCTTAGAGTCCTGTTTAAGTTACACTCTCATGACCACATGACCACATCTGTATTTTCCAGCTCAAATTTTAACAATCAATCAGTTATATATCTTTAAAACCTATATTCTTTTTCACAAACTTATCATAAAAAACACATCCTTTTATTTTACACACTTAATACATTCCTTCACATCCAACCGCACACGAACATTGAGAATTAAGTCTGATTATTACTTACAAACACCAAGAACTAACTTCTATCTAAATAGTCCAATCAATGCAGGGCTCCAACTCTGGAACAGATAATATTGAACTCAAAGAATATAGACCAAACCCTTAATTTTAAGAAAATGATAAAAAAATTAATAATTTCCAACAATATTGAATGAACGTTTTAACTCAATTTAGTTAAGTCTGACCGTAATCACTTTAACTATATTTTAATTTTTTATTATTTAATCATTGAAATCATTTCTGATTATTAAAAATTATTTCAACTCTCAAATTTAGTTAAGAATTTCATGTTTCTTTTTATTTACAAGGAGGTCATACAAGCAAGTAATTGCTTCTGATCACATTTGCTTGCAAATAAAGTATTGTGTTGTTGTTAAAATGGTATTTTATTTTCTGTTCATTTTTGTGTGTATGTTTTGTGTGTTTGTTTTGTGTGTGTGTGCGTGTGTGTGTCTGTGTGTGTGTGTGTGCGTGTGTGTGTGTGTGTGTGCGTGCGTGCGTGTGTGTGTGTGTGTGTGTGTGTGTGCGTGCGTGCGTGTGTGCGTGTGTGTGTGTGTGTGTGTGTGTGTGTGTGTGTGTGTGTGTGTGTGTGTGTGTGTGTATGTGTGTGTGTGTGTGTGTGTGTGTGTGTGTGTGTGTGTGTGTGTGTGTGTGTGTGTGTGTGTGTGTGTGTGTGTGTGTGTGTGTGTGTGTGTGTGTGTGTGTGTGTGTGTGTGTGTGTGTGTGTGTGTGTGTGTGTGTGTGTGTGTGTGTGTGTGTGTGTGTGTGTGTGTGTGTGTGTGTGTGTGTGTGTGTGTGTGTGTGTGTGTGTGTGTGTGTGTGTGTGTGTGTGTGTGTGTGTGTGGGTGTGTGTTTGTGTGTGTTTATTATAAACATTGATTCACTCAGGTGTTGAGCTGTTATATAAACTTTATAAAGGGTAGCGGATAAATGAATAAGGTTAGCTAACATGAGCACCTTCCAAATAAGTGAGTAGCTTTGATTTTTCAACTATCATTTAAAAGTGCTTAATTAAGCTGAAAATCTTGTTTAAATTAATATGCACTGTTTTCCTACATTTGATAATCTAAGAAATTTTGAATATTGAATGCCAAATAATTTTCATTTATAAACGGCTGCATCTATTGCTATATTATTTTAGTTATTTGAAAATTATGTTTTGAAAAACGCTTTTTTTGCAATCCTTAAATTTTTTCTAATTTAAAAATATTTTTGTAGTCTTTGATTTAAAACGCAAATAATTTTATTGTTGTTTTAAAAGTTAAATTAAAATGAATGTTGTTTATTGAAAAATTCTTGTGTACATTAATTTAAGCAAACAATGAATCATAAAAGTATAATTATAGCAAGTTTTATTTATTAAATACAAATGTGTTTATATTTTGAGATTTGAAAAATTAAAATAATGTATAAAAAAATAATTTACACTAATGATTAGTGTAAATTATTTTTTTATTTGTTAAAATTATTAGTGGCTAATCTTTTTTTTTAAATCTAGTTTCAAAACGTTTGAAACAGATTTTATTTAAATAAAATCAAATTTTAAAGCATTCTACCATGTTTCAGATGGTTTTTCTGAACTTTCTAAGTTCAGGCCTGCGAAGAGTTATTTCACATGGGAGAGGGATGAGGCGGTGAAGTTGAGAATAGAAGAAGAGGGGCTTGCTTCTAGGCCACCTGAAACAGTCATTGATGTTTTCAACAGGGTTGTAGAAATGTACCCAAACAATATTGCAATGAGTGAGTGTTTGTTAAACTTTGTTTATTGCCAAAATTATTCATTAATAACTTAATTTTCGAAAAGGTTTATGGCTTTTTTGTGCAATTAAGTCTCAAAATTTAATAATAATTATTATGATATATATTTATAATAGTTTTAAGTGTTATATTTTATTGTTTCGTCATTACGAAACGCAGTGATGGGCATAGTTTAACTAAATAGTTGCAAACTAATGGTTTAACTTTTTTATAGTTTTCTGCATAGTTTAAGTAAAAAAATAAAGTTTAGTTAAAATGACAGTTTAACTAAAAAATTTCAGTTGCCAAATAAATAGTTTAACTGAAATATTTCAGTTAGCCCTTTTTTAAAAGATGAATTTTAAACTGGAAAATGCAATAAAGTTGAAGATTATGTCGGCGGTTTATTGGCATATCTAGTAGTTGCACAAGCATTTCGCAAAAGCATTGTCACACTACCAAGCGTAGCTGCTGTTGAAAGATTATTCAGCGTTGCTTTACAAGTTTTGAGTGCACGCCGTTGTCGGATGAAGTTTTGGACAAGATAGTGCTCGCTCAGTCTAGGATTAAATAAGTGTACTGTATAAACTGACATAATAAGACTATAAACGTATTTCAAAGTCAGAATATTACTGAATTTACTGTATAAAAAAGTGCAACATGTTTTTTTAAATTATAAGTCATTTAAATAAAACGTGTTATTTCTAAGAGTCTTTTGAACCTATTTTTGTTTTTTCTTTGTTTTTAACATTATTTTAAGAGTTATTTTAAAGTAATGGCTAGTAAAGAAATGGTTTCAATGGCTTTTTATGTTATAGTGTTAATGCTGATTCAGATTCTCCATGACAATAAGTGAATACAAAAATAGCTACATAATAGTTTGGAAAAGTTTAACTAATTTTTTATCTAAGTTTAACTAATTTTTTTTATCTAAGTTTAACTACTTATTTTTAGTTGAAAAATAGTTATAGTTTAACTAAAACTATCTAGTTTGTTGCCCATCACTGAGTAAACTTGAGCTTTTCCAATAACCGCAAAATCGTGAAAAGATTTTTAAACATTTATTTAATATTTCTGTTAGTGCGGTTTATGATTCTCTTGTGAAGCCTATTTCTTTTTCTAACAAGTTTTGATACTAGGGTGTGTGGGAACCAGACACAAAGTCGGTGACCATCCGTTTATCGTTATAAGACTAATCGCTTTAAAATGGAGACTTTAAAATAAACTTAAAACAAAAATAAAATTCAGTTTCAAGGTGAAATTGAACAATTTAAAAAAAGAAAATCATGATCGAAAACAATTATCTTTAAAATGTATAAAAGAAAAAGAATATAGTAATGATATAGGACACATTTATATGAGCCTTTTATTAAATCTATATGTAAAATAACCTTGCAACACCAAAACAATAAGAAAAGGCGGTTTGGAGATCGATATAAATACTGTAACATAACGCAAGTTGTTTGTTACCTTGTCTTTATTCAGGTTCACGAAGCATTAAACTAACAAACTAATTTCAATACGAATAATACTTCTATAACTACTACTACAACTACTACTACCACCACTACTACTACTACTACTACTACTACTACTACTACTACTACTACTACTACTACTACTACTACTACTACTACTACTACTACTACTACTACTACTACAACTACTACTACTACTACTACTACTACTACTACTACTACTACTACTACTACTACTACTACTACTACTACTACTACTACTACTACTACTACTACTACTACTACTACTACTACTACTACTACTACTACTACTACTACTACTACTACTAGTACTACTACTACTACTACTACTACTACTACTACTACTACTACTACTACTACTACTACTACTACTACTACTGCTACTACTACAACTACTACTACTACTACTACTACTACTACTACTACTACTACTACTACTACTACTACTACTACTACTACTACTACTACTACTACTACTACTACTACTACTACTACTACTACTACTACTACTACTACTACTACTATCGGCTCATTTAAAACTGTCAAGAAAGTACTTGTCATCTCCAAAAAGTACAGTTCCATGTGAACGTCTTCAGCTTGTAAGGAAACATAATTAGAATAAAAAGAGCTTTTTTAAATCCAAATAATGTTGAGAAACTTGTATGTTTGAGTAACTGCCTCAAATAAGATGTTTAATAATTTCATTTTTATCATTTATGGATTCGTTTTTATTCTTTTATATGTGGATTACTTTTTTCCTTGAGTAGCTGGATCAAAAAGGATGTGTGAGAATCGATTTTTTTATCATTTGTAACTAAGCCATCCTCGCTCCCCATATTGCTAAAATTTGCCAAAAGATAAAAGAGCTCGTTGCTCACAAAAAAAACTTTGTTAATTGTCACAAAACTAGTGGACTCTTGGAAAAAATGGGTCTTCCAAAAACTCGAGCTGCTTGGAAAAACGGTATGCGGGCCCCTCATCCTAGGGGACTTTATCCTTGGAGACCACATCGTGGAGATCTCATCTGTAGACATTTAACTGAGAAGCTTTGAATATCAATAAATGAAATGTTTAATAAAACTATTATTATAGCTACTTGAAGTAATTTATACAATTGTAAAATTATTTTTTACATATTTTTATTTATTAAAATTATCATATAAGTTTTCAACATAATTTAATTAGCCTTTCGATAATAAAATTATTATTTCATTGTCATTTATATTTTATTTTTTCATTATTTTTCTTTTGAACACGTGACTATACACTGTATAGAATGTATAGTAGGCTTATGACATGTTCACTTTTTTTTAGATTTTACTTTTTGGGTGTCTTATCACGATGAAAAATATTGTAAATTCATGGTATTTAGTACTTTTTTGCTTTTTCTTTATAATAACCACACACCCAACACCGATTGAAAAATGTCATTCAAGTGCGGTATTTTTGAAACGAAAAAATGTTAGTTCTTTGGATATCATTAATTTTTTTTAAATCTTTGAAATAATTTAATTTTTTTAAAATCAGCAATAGTTTTGGAAAAACTATCTGAACAAGGTGTTTTTATTCCAACACCAACTCAATCTGCAATATACAATGCATCTTTTGGAAAATCACAAAAAAGACAGTAGAACTTCGTAGAAACTCTTAAATAAGAAAATCGAGCTTTGCACTTTTACTGTAAATTTTTTTTAAAATCAGCATTGTGAAGTTTATTCAGCGTCACTAACTCTTAGTGATGTAAAAGCTTCAATAACATGGAATAACTTAAGTGTTAGAACAATACCATTTGTGAGAGAGTATTAAAGTTATAATC